>MU562658.1:2389803-2448258 GCA_024362625.1 Silurus asotus
ATATATATAATTTTACGTTTTAAGAATTCTCCAGTTTTATGTATTTGTTCTTTTGGATGTTTCCTTAGTCCATTGTTTTCTGAGTTACCTTCAGAATCTATCACCACTGCTGTTTCCTGTTCTCTCTCTTTTATCTATAATTGCTATGTCAGTTTTTCTTCAGTGTTACTTGTTTTATGGCCGATTTCCATGGAACTGAAAAGAAGCACTGTATATTATTCCTAATCGATAGTTTCCGTATTATAATTCCACCATTGTGTTGCTTATAATGGAGTAATTCTAGTAAAGATCAGTCAGTTGCTCTGTCTGGCACCTTGTTTCTCTCGCTAATTAGTTGCCACGTTTATAAGGCCTATTGCTTCTATTTAAGATGTTTACATATATATCTCTATTTTTAGCCTTTGTAGGAAACTCACCGCTCCTGTGATGATAAAGATATCAAATGAGAGAGAATATACGAAGATTTGAGACGAATTCAAGACCCCGCGGCTGGTAAGACATCCATCAGTTTTTTTTTCCTGACTTTTGCGTAAGACTACTGAGCTTTTATTTACACATGACTTTTCCATTTTTTTGTACAAGATGTAAATAATAAGGCAATAATTAAGGAATAATATTCCATGCTGTAATATGCACAGTTTTTATTACAAGCCTATCTTCTTAAATAGTATTATTTTTTATTTAAAGCATGTTTGCCAGCACTAACAACTGATTTTTTATTAAAGAAACACAGTTTATGAATTTTATGTTTTTATCTATCGCTTATGTGATCTCTTACATGCATGTATGCAACTATAACTATAAGTTTCGTTACCAACCTGAGGTACGATGTTTTATTTGGAAATCGAGTATTTTTAAACGATAGTGAACATTGTGCAATATTGTAATATTCGAGATTATGCACTATTTCTTGATCAGTTTTTCGAATGCTTTGAAAATGTATCATACTCACTGTCAGATTTCTCTGAAATGCATCGTAATGTTTTACGTAAACTTCCAGAACCTATGCCATCTCGAGTGCACACTGTCTGAGGCTAAATGGGGGAATATGAAATACTAAGAAACTAAACATTTCAGAAATTGTAGTTATCAGTAAATATGATCAAATTTGTGGTACAACTGAAGAACGCACAATTCAACTATTTTTATCAGTTGCTTTAGGATATATATTGCGTAATATTGACATATTTAGCAAGTCAAGTTCACAACTGCGCTGCTTATGCTGTCCAATCCAGTTAGACCTTTCATTTAATTGACATCAGAGCATTTTTTTTTTTGGTGTGCAGTGGGCATGCTGGGTAATGTAGTGTTATTCAGGGTTAGCAAATGTGAGTTTATACTGGTCCTCAGGCAGTTACATTTTCTCCGTCATAAGAGTAGAATAAAATTGCATATCATGTACAGACAAGTGACGGACTAAAGGAAAAAACTAAACTAAAATGGCTTAATAGGTGTCTGGGCCACCACAGGCTGCCAGAATACAGTAGCTTCTCTTCATCTCGGCATAGATTTTATCATTTTCGAAAACATTAATGGTAACTTTGGACCAAAGCGTAGATCATTTTCATTCACATTTATTAAATGAACCTTCAAAACACTAAATGCAGAATCACATGTACTTCATTCCTGTATTCAAAATATACAGGATAATATTTCTTTTTCGAATTCTTCCAAAAGTTCCTTCTTTCCATTTGTATTTCCAGTTGCACACTTACCTCCTGCACCTCAGATCAGTTTGTTGTTCTCATGAAAATGACGTTTAGTAGCTCAGCTCCATTGTTTCCCCACACAATAGAGCACCTGGAGCAGTCGCAGCAGTGCTCCACTTCAACCTGACTACCACAAGCCTTCTCCCATCAGTCACACATATGCAGGTCTGGCGATTGAGTGGTTAATATTTTTTCCAAAAGTGTTTGGCCCATGTCTCCAATGGCGCTCAATCTGCTGATTGCAGAATTGCTTGGCGTTTTCTTTTTTCACTTACTTTTTCGATTTTTTTGTGCATATCATCATTGTGCATTGGAGGATTTGGCTCTCATTTTTTAACCAGACTGTATGGCATATGGCACCATACAGAGCTGCTTGATGCCTCATGTCCATTCATCACTCACCTCGGAGGCTACTGGACTTTTTACTGCACATTTGTTCCACGCTTTTATTCTGGAATAAAGGAAATAATGCTTCAGAACAATAATAGCGAAAAAAAAGAATAATAGTAGTAGAACTATTACTACTAATATTACTGATGCTTCTACTACTACTCTATTATCGTAGTATATTATTATTAGTATTATTGATATTACTATAGCTACTAATGCTGATTACTACTAATGCTGTTACTCATTTTGATTTGATTTGTCTAGCATAATGGACATTGTCTCAAAAATCCACAGATTTTTTCAAGAATATGAATGTGGCATCATAAAATTACTCTTTATAAGTTTATCCGTAACAAACGAGCCACTGGTGCCAGTGGTGAGGGACATACTTTAAAGACATTACATATTAATTCATATTATTATTAATTCTACTACTACTAAATATTATCATGCTAAAATATTGATATTTTTACAAGTGGTTTTTACTGAAACTACTACTGTTGCTGCTACTCAGCAAAAAAACAATAAAATAATAAATATTTCCTTTTCACTGTTTCATATTGTTTAATATTTGCTGTAGTTTGCTTGTGCCCCCACTTAAGCATTTCAGTGTACAACTGTTACATCTGTACATATGACAACTTGAAATGCAATCAATTTATTTAGAGCTTTTACAATGAGCATTGTCTATAAGCAGCTTTACAGATTTAAATAAATTATGAATATACATTTGTCATAAAAATGACTTTCTTTAAGTTTAACCTTAATGTCCAGTGGAGGCACTTGGAAGGAAAAATTCCAGAAAAAAGGGCACAGGTAACCTATTACTGCTGAACTGTTTCTATCTACTACTTCTTTTTCATCTTCTTTTGGCTTCTCCCATTAGGGGGTTCCCACAGCGGATCATCTGTCTCCATACCCCCATGTCCTCTACATCTGCCTCTTTATAACCAACTACCTGCATGTCTTCCCTCACCACATCTATAAACCTCCTCCTTGGTCTTCCTCTTTTCCTCCTTCCTGGCAGCTCCATTCTCAGTATTCTCCTACTGATATACCCCATGTCCCTCCTCTGCACATGTTCAAACCATCTCAATCTCACCTCCCTCACCTTGTCCCCAAAACGTCCTACATGCGCTGTCCCTCTGATAAACTCATTTCTAATCCCTTTCATCCTCATCAGTCCCAACGAAAACCTCAACATCTTAATAATAGGCTTTGCATTATGCAATTCTTAGACCTATTTTTCCCCACTTCTTTGAATGTTCTGTGAGTTCCGAAAAAACACAACTGCTGTCATTGTTAAATGAGGCAGAATGCAGCACAAGCATACACCTGATCAGTTCCTCATCGAGTCCCTCTGTGGCTTTCACATTGTTAACTGCTGAGCTACGACGGCCCCTAAACAAATTATTTCTTCACTGGAGTATATAAAAAAAAACAGCTCTGATACTCTAAGGACGAAGTGCCAGAATAGAAATTAATCTCTCCCCATCTAAAAAAACGAAACAATGCAGTGATCCTCTCCATATCAGTCTCCGTATTTTTTTATGCCTCGGGCTTGTGTTGTCTAATGAGTTTGCAAGTCATTTGTTGTGATTATAGGCAGTTTGTGTGTGCGTGTGTGTGTTTTGTGTGGGTGAGATTTTTGCCAGGATGCTCACCTCCTGCCTCGGCTAATTGAATTATGATTGATTCCTGTGAGAGGCAATAATGTGTTGAGGTAAAGGCGTGATGTGCTTCTTCCTATCATCACTCAGGTTATGAAGTTGGCACAGAGCGCACTGCAGACTGGCAGGAAAAGCAGAGTTCTTCTTTTCCAAACATTATTCCAGGTGCAGGATTTATGCAATGAAGAAAATGATGCACTCAAATGCATCACATCATCCTTTACTTATTGTGACTCTTTAATACCTATAGTGTGCCTCTAGTCACTATACAAACTACAGCATTCATTTACATTGACATTCATGGCATTTTGTGGATACTTTCATCAAAAGTGACAATTATTTTATTTGCAGTAATGTGCAGAGGGAAACGGAAGATTAAATGATCAAACAATTTATTATAGTAATCAAAGGTTTGTGCAGTGTTACACTCAATTCTCAGCAGTAATGTATGGTAAAGAAGTGTAACCATGATTTTTGTTTAATTATCTCTCCATAAATCCAATTTATACATAAAGAAAAATGCTACTGAAGTTTCTCTACTTTCCTCTACGACCTCTCTTACTTTCTTTATTTATATAAAGTCAGAAAATAGAATATGCAGAATAAAAGTAAAAAATAAATAAAAAATGGAATGCAGTAGGGGAATGATCACGTGCTTATAACAGATGGACTTGATCTGAAATAGAATGCGAACAGAAAGTTATTACCCCTGATTTCTATTAGAAAAAAGAAAAGAAATTGTCTGACTTGTCCTTCTAGTTTTTTACAACTTAACAGATGATACATTTTAGTCCATGATAGAACCCTGGTGCCAATTTGAGTTTTCTTTGTCAAATGCATAAAATCGATGCTGGTTTATAAAAACAGTGTCACCTACACAAGAGTACACACATTGTACTTATACTAGCATAATTTCCGGACTATTAAGCGCACCCATATATAAGCCGCACTTTTACAAATATTTTAATTTTTAACATAAATAAGCCGCAGGTGTCTACACCTAATGTACTTTACACAGGCTTTGACGAAAGAGACTTTACACACGGTGTAACGGGTGAAATATGTTGTGGCTCCTTTAGGAGCAGAGCGGTATTTTGGGAATAGCATGCCGCAGCATTTTACCGGTATTACTGCATGTGTGTAAGACCGAGGAATATGTCCTTATTATTTTCAGATGCTGATTTCTAAGTTTCTTTGACTAACCTTTAACGCTTTTGCAAAGAAAAATATAAAAGCACGTGTTTTGGAAATCCGTCTGTGCTTATATGATTTCTGTTGCAACTGGAGTTAGTGAGCTCTAAACAGTAGCTTACCAAGAAAGTCATTGTTCACTGTCTTTCTCCTTCCTTTCACAACTATTTCTCTCGGGAGTTTATCTTTCACATTGTCGTGCGTTTAAAAATCACAGGATGGAATTTTTTTTTCCTGAAGCCGTGCAGCTCAGAACACGGGTGAGGTGCGTTTTTTCGTTTCCGTTCGGAAATTTAATTGGTCTAATCTTATGGGGTTCAGTTTTTTTGGCTTGAAGTTTGTGAAACTGGGGAAAAAGCAGAAAAAATTCATAAATTAGTTGTTTAAGCCGCGGGGTTCAATGAGTGGGAAAAAAGTGGTGGCTTATAGTCCGAAAAATACGGTACTACTGCTGCTGCTTATAATAATCAAAATCAAAATAATAATAACATACAATGTAATATTACTATTAGTAACGCTAATAATTAGAATCATATTATTGAAATATTAGTACTAGTAGTATTAGTAGTTTTACAAGTACTACTATGAAAGTTACAATAATTACATACAATGTATTATTATGAATAATAATATTTAAACCTGTACTTTTCCTGCTGCTATTACAACTATTACTTTTACTACTACTTGATAATATTAGAGTATAACTACAGTGCATTTATTGTATTATTGCTGCTTCTACTACTGACCTATTAATACCTCTATAATTATCGCTACTACTACTGCTAATATGTTTTTATATATTATTTTTTTAAATATTAATAATAATAATAATAATAATAATAATAATAATATCTCTTTAACTACAGCTAATAAAAAGTATACTGATATTCAAGTGATATATTTACAAGAATGACTACAAAAATGATAAAACTTACATTATATGTATTATTATAAATAATATTTCTTTAGCACTAATCTTGCTGCTACCACTACTATTTCTTCAACTACTACTACTTATGATAATGATAAGCAAATATTACTACTTTTACCAGCACTACAATATATTTATACTATCTTTATACTATACAATACTATACTATACAGTCGATTAAAATATTGAATTGCAATTAATCGCATGATTGTCATAAGTTAACTCGTGTTTAATCGCAACTTAATCGCACAATTTTTTCTGTTCTGAATGTACTTTAAATGAACAATTAACAATTTTAATACTGTAATCAAAATGGGCATAGACAAATATGGATGCTTGATGCACTTGTTTATTTTTTTTATGAAACCAAACTCAACATAGAGCAGGAAACTAAATATTCTTGTAAATGTTTTAAAGTTATTATGGTGTTTTAAATTATGTAAATCATCAGGACACTAAACGGAATTTAACAAGGACAATATTTATATATAAGTATTATATCTGAGTAAAATGCTCAGTGGTTAAGGCGCTGGGTTACTGAACGGAAGGTTGGTGGTTCAAACTCCGGTATCACCAAACTACCACTCTTAGGCCCTTGCCCAAGGCCCTTAAGCCTCTGTGCTCCAGGGGTGAGGTATCATGGCTGACCTTGTGCCCTGACCCCAGCTTCCGAACAAGTTGGGAAAATGCAAAGAAAAGACAGAAATGCACACTGCATTATTGCCATTAATAAAATTTGTGTGGTTCAAATTAATTATCATTATTGCGTTATTAACACTGTAATTTTGACAACCCTTAATAATACTGTTATTGCTGTTTTGTTACAACTATTTAATTCGAAAACAATCATACAAATCATACAAGCTTTGTTTCTATGAATAGAGGAATGAAGAGATTTAGCTTCATGTATCCCCATGGGGTGATTTGGGTGCCACAGCAGCCAACACTAATCATAGCTTGCACACATGGAAAAAAAACCCCACATAATTATATACTATAGTTACCCAAAATTGCAAAGACACATGATTGCACAACACACACCAATTTTAAAGCATTATTTAAAAATCCTGAACAAATAGAGAATAATAAATGTCAGACATACTTGTGGTGGGGTGGGAATATAGTGTGGTGAGAACTTTACCCAGAACACAGAAGGACGTAAGTAATGGAATAAAAAAAGAAAGAAGGCCCTTTGGATCGTTGTAGGTTGAGTTCATTTGATTTTTTTTTTTTTTATCACAGTGAATTGTGAAACCTTTGTGGGTTTTTTTTATTCAATATAAAAAGCATGGACAAACAAAAAAAATGGCTTATTTATTCATTTTCTTTACATCTCATCTTCGTTCATTCGACAAAATGTAGTCATCAAAATCTCACAATACCAAATATGATCAATGCACCAAGGGTTCACAATATTTCTAATCTAAACTCAAAGTCAAAGGGAATTGTACTTTTGTTTTGGGAAAAGAATCCACTCTGGTGCAATTTGTCCAAATGATAAATGATATAAACCAGAGCAAACTTTTATATTTACATTAATGTCATTTGGCAGATATCCAGAGCATCTTACAACTAGGCAGAGCAGTGGCAGTTTTAAACCTTTAACCTTCTGATCCAAAGTTCAATACCTTAATTAGCCTTCACCTCCTATATTCAGATAATTCAAACAGTCCAGTAGAACAGTGTGGGGTTGGCTTGGGGTGTGCTTGGGTTGGGGATGTTCTGAAATAAGTGTCTGAAGATATTTTGATTGGCATAACACTGTAAGAAGAGGACATGTGTGGGACTCCCATTTTCTGACACCCTCTTTTAAAAAGCAGGAAGTGATCCGTATAAACTCAAAGTAAATCCAGAGTGTTGGATGAAACCACTGATTGATTCTGTGCTGACGGTTGATCAGTTATTTGTGTTGTTCAAGAGTCCCACAAACCCAATTAACTCAAAGTCACAAAATTAAATGTGAGTTGGAATTTATATATTCTACTGTACATTATAAGCAAAACATTTATTTCTACATAATCGTTTCATTTCCAAAATGAAAAATTAATGAACACGTTCTGGACTTTTACAGTTACAGTTAAAAATTAGATGACTGAAATTTAAATCGCTTATGACTAAAATTGAGAAAAGTGGTTTATTGAAAGCTGAGAGAGTTGTGCATACTATTTCAAACCCTATGAGCTCAAATTTGTGCTCAATTTAAAGCCATGAGCACAAATGTTGCCACCAGCAAATGTTGCGCCTTACGCCTGGGATCTCTCCCCTGCTGTCATATGGCAAAAAACTTCCACAACATCTGTTCTGCTGAGCACTCAGCCACTCTTACATCTCTCTCTACTTTTTAGCATCTTACTGCACATTTACGCACATCAGCTCACTGGACTAAAAGCTGAAATTCTAAACTGAACTCAACTGAACACATATACAGGGAGTGCAGAATTATTAGGCAAGTTGTATTTTTGAGGATTAATTTTATTTGAGGATTTAATTTGAACAACAACCATGTTCTCAATGAACACAAAAAACTAATTAATATCAAAGCTGAATATTTTTGGAAGTAGTTTTTAGTTTTAGCTATTTTAGGGGGATATCTGTGTGTGCAGGTGACTATTACTGTGCATAATTATTAGGCAACTTAACAAAAAACAAATGTATACCCATTTCAATTATTTATTTTTACCAGTGAAACCAATATAACATCTCAACATTCACAAATATACATTTCTGACATTCAAAAACCAAACAAAAACAAATCAGTGACCAATATAGCCACCTTTCTTTGCAAGGACACTCAAAAGCCTGCCATCCATGGATTCTGTCAGTGTTTTGATCTGTTCACCATCAACATTGCGTGCAGCAGCAACCACAGCCTCCCAGACACTGTTCAGAGAGGTGTACTGTTTTCCCTCCTTGTAAATCGCACATTTGATGATGGACCACAGGTTCTCAATGGGGTTCAGATCAGGTGAACAAGGAGGCGGTTCTGATAAACATTTGCATTCACTCTGCCATGTAGCTGTAGAAGAGGCCCAACTCCTGCTGCAGAAAACATGCCCTAAACCCTGACACCCAATAAATTATACTTGCTTTTATCACTGACGTGAACTTTGGACCAGTTCTCCTCTGTCCACACAACATGCTCCTCAGCAAAGCTTAGTCTATCCTTTTGATTCTTTCTGCTAATGAGAGGTTTGGTTACTGCGGAGTGGGCTTTTAGTCCAAATGCTCTTAAACGTCGAGACACTGTATGACGAGACAGATCCTTACCCTGTTCAGCGCTGAACTGGTGAGCAATTCCAGCTGCAGTGTGGAAACAATTGCCCATTGAGATCCTCCGCACGACCAGCCTTCTTGGCGGACTTGAATAAGTTTGTGATGTTGTAAAGATTCAATATTTTTGAAATCACAGATTTGGAACAACCAACTTATCTTGCTATGGTTGATAGGGTCATTCCTTTGGCCTTCATCTGGACAACCTGCTGCCGGAGGCTTTCAGTCACTTTAGAACGGCCCACAATATTAACCTCCCAGTTACCTCTGTAACTGGGAGGTATCTGAAAGTGTTCTCTAATTTGGATCAGTGTGTTTTCTGCAAAATAATGTTTTTTATTTTAATGCCTTAGTTATTTTGTGGAAAAGGTGTTCTGGTAGCATGGTATAGAGAAGACAAAAACTCCTTTAACTGTTGAGCAGTGAAGATGACATTGTTTCAGAATTGTTCAATTGTTTATAAATTGTTCTCTAATTTTGATCGCCAGTGTGTGTGTGTGTGTGTATATATATATATACAACTGAATTTTTCAGCTCCTACAGTATGTTGTCACTCTGTACTAATTTTTAAAAGTTTTTAATACTGTAAGTTGTAAACTGGGGCCTCCATGGATTGGACTTGTCAGTTCAGAATTTCATTCAAACACGCTAGCATGATTTATACATTTGGAGTCCAGGTCAACATCTTGAACACTTTGCTATGTATTATGAATCATTCCTGAATAATTGTTGCAGTGTGGATATGCAGGACTCATTATTCTGCTCAAAGAGGTTGCTGAAATCAGGGAACACTATTGCCATGAAAGGGCATATACTTGGTCTGCAACATTGGTTAGGTAGGTGGTACATGTCGATGTAATTTTCTCTTGAACCCTGGGACTGAGCAGAACTTTCCCCACAGGATCACACTGACTCTTCTGGCTTGCTTTCGTCTCATAGTGCATCCTGGTGCAGTCTATTGCCAAGGTAAGTTGCACACACTTATAAAAGACCAGATTACCTTATTGAATTGAATCATGGTCCAGTTCTGATGATCACATGCCCATTGCAATGTTGTGGTGGGTCAGCATAGGCACTCTGATTAAACCATAGCAAAGCAGCTCCTCAGCAAGCTGTGATGAATTGTGTGTTTCAACTTCTTTCTATTAGAGCCAGCATTAACTTATTTTCTAATGAGCCTGAGGTGCACATGATCCTGTCATTGGATGACAGTAAGTTGTCCTTTCTTGGACCTCTTTTAGTAGGTACTTACCACTACATACCAGGAACATCCCACAAACTGTTTTAAAAATGTTCTAACCCAGACATCTAGTCATCACATTGCTTCCATTACATCTACTTCGAGAACTGATTGTTTACTTGCTACCTTCTTCATCCCACCTCCTGATTGGTGCCACAGTAACGAGATAAAGCTATTTTAGTTACATGTCAGTGGTTTTATTGTTAAAGCCATCAGTGATTATTGAGTGAGCGAGTCTTTTCATTGTTGTTTAGTTGCTTGTTCAATGCATTATTGAATGTGTGTTGTCAAATAATCGTTCCATTTCTGCTTTGGTGCACTCAAGCATTTTCCCAGGGACTTTCTTGTTGACACTTTCCTCCATGCTTGTAGATTTCTCCTTCTCTGTGTCATGCCTGTTCATCTTTCTGTATTGATTAGATCTACAAATGCTGTTTGTTTCGGTTGTTGGTCTCCGTTTACATCACCTTCCTCAAATAGAGTTTCAAGCATTCCTTCCTTTTCTTAGACTTTCAAAATTGGAAGAAACTTTTTATAGTCTGATCTAGGGGCCTGTAAAGCCTTGTTGACCAAATCACCCACACAGCACCAATAACTTTATCAAGCTACAGTAAATATAACAAAATCAATGACTGACATTTGGAGAGCCCTTAAAGCTGTAAATATACCGAAGCACAATATTGAGGTTGTGTGCAGAACATGTGCTTGAGCTTCTTTTGTTCTCTTTATGATGCAATCTTGTTTATTGTATGCTCAGTATTTATATACAGTATGTATCAAATATTCAGAATGTCACAGATGGAATATTGCATCATATTTTATTTATGATTTCTTTCGGTATGATTTCTTTCTATCTGTTGCTTGTGAAGAAAGTTTTAAAATAGATATTTGCGGGTCTGAGGTTTGCTTCTTTAGTGTGACACTGGACCTGAAAGGTCAACATAGGGAATATAATGGAAATCATAATGGATACTTTGTGTAATGCTGAGTGTAAAGTGGTAGCATAGTAGTTAGGGATCTGGGTTCAAGCCCCTGTATCGCCAAGCTGCACCTCTTGGGCCCTTGAGCATAGATAACAACTTTGGATGGTCCTTTAGATTTTCTTCTACACCTTTATACTGTAATCAATTATAATTCCACTATTAGGTGCAGATGTGGGACAAAGTACAAATACTTAGTTACTGTACTTTTTTCTGGTATCAGTATTTTACTTTAATATTATTATTTTTAAACAAATGTTTACTTTCACTTATGACATTTAAACATAAATATCTGTACTTTTTACAATTTTACAGCAGAGTCGTTACTTAAGTTTTTACTTTAGTTTTAATCGAATTTAATCTGCGCACCGTTTTTATCCCATCAACCTGTTTCTTGTCATTTTTCGGCTTTTTCAACCTACCACTGGCGTATTATTTCCAGGCTCTCGCACACCACAGATGTAGGCTAGTTTATGAAGTGAACAACGAACAAAACAGAAGGCAACTTGCCACACAGTTACCAGTGTGACACTAAAACAGGTAGGAGTAGTATATACTTTTTACTTATGTACATGGCGGAGCTCAAACTTCTTTACTTGAACTTGAGTAAAAATAAATGTATAGTCAGTATTTCAACTTTTACCAGAGTATTTTCAAACATTAGTATCTGCACTTCTACTTTAGTGAAAGATGTGTATACGTTTGTCATCTCTGATCAGGTGTCATTCTGATTGATTTCTCTTAATCTTTTCTCATGTCGTCTCAAGGAGATCTTCATCACTGTCACTTCTGGATAGTTCAATAGGGATGTACATCTGGATAGCTTTAAAATTTCATGAAATATAAAAATATTGTGGAGGAAATATGGAATTGGATGTTCATGTATGAATCGTTTGGTAGGGACACCACAAACTTGTCTGTATACTGTAGATAAATAAAGGGGTTGATAGATAGAAGTTCTAAATTGAGGTATCTTTAATTGGATACCACTCTTTGCAGTTGAGGATGTTTCCACATGGACAGCCTAAAGATCCATGAAGTGATTGATCATCTGAAGAACTATAAGGACGGATTTGGACTTAATTTAATATCAACAGTCTGCTACAATAGCTTACGTCTGCAGTTTGGCTTTAAAGCACCCATTGGTGAACAGTTGATAACCTCAACAATGATGGAACTATTATGAATGGACAGTCGTTGCCACCCACATGAGGATTGTATCTGGGTTGTCTCCAGGTTTCTTCCTCATACCATCTTCTGCCACTGTTGCCACCGGCTTACTCATTAGGGATAAACGTATAGGCACTAACATATCAATTAAAATTTTATAGACTCTTTATTACTATAATGCTGCTTTGGGACAATGTCCACTATTAAAAGTGCTCTACAATTAGAATTTTATTGTTCTTTTATGAGTTCCTGGATTAGTCGTCGGTGCTAGTCCAGCCACTCCTATGAAGCATCAACACTGTTCCAAGTTTTCTCTATTTGTAGATATGGCTCTCACTGTAGTTTACTAGTGTCTCGAAGCCTTGGAAATGGATTTCGGACCCTTTCCAGACTGATATATGTGAATTACTTTGTTTCTCATATGTTCTTAAAATTCTTTAGATCGTTGCATGATGTTGCTTTTTGAGAAGAGCAAATCAAGAAGGTTTTATTGTCATTTTAACCATATATTTAGCTGATGCAGTACACAGTGAAATTTCTCCAGGACCCTGGTGCAAACAACAGAGCTACATTACACAACATAGAGCTACATAACACAGTACAGAGCTAAGGACTGAAAAGTAAGTTGTCCTCGCCAGTGCAAGACAAATTGCAAGACTTATACCTTTCTCATGCATTCTTATTAGTACAAGTATTCATCATCAAAACACAAATGAAACCCCAACTGCCTCGTTAGTAAAACCTTTATTTGGCTTTTATGACTAATTTGCAATTGATTAGGTGGAAAGGGTGAACCAGCAATAGAGAAACTGTTTGTCTTTGTAGTGTACTAATGGCTTTCAAGATGCCTTAAAGAAACACTGAATACCTCACTTATAAAATGTATTTATTTATTTATTTAATTTTCATTTTTTTTAGCTTTCCTATCATACTGTAGCCGATGATTAATGGCTCCTAGATCTCCCTGGTACTAGACGCTACATGTCCAATATTCTTATCTAACACACTGTTTGTTTAGCCAGGATCAGGGTAAAGTTGCTTACTTATCTATTTGGATGTACACTTTTATCTCCACGTTGGATTGACACCAAATTGTGTTTCGATTAAATTAAATCCTTAATGGTTTGCATGTACGTTCTTACAGGAATAAAGTGCCTAGAAGGAGTGCAGGAGCAAAAATAATTTTAGCTCAGTGATGAAGACATTGGTCTTCTGATTGGAAGGTTGTGAGTTTAAATCCCAGCAACAGCAGCTTGTCCTGCTTTGGCTCTTGAGCAAAACTTTTAACTCTTAAAAGCAAAGTTTTAATAAATAATTGTATAAATTGCTCAATCAGGCCACATTTCTATACTGGTAATTGTAAATGTAGACAGTAGAACAAGTAATGCCTTAGACCACTTCTTTTGCTTTTTGTGGAATATATTTGGTCTGCACATGTGTGTTATTTAATACAGTATATGGACGAATGTTTGGAAATGAAGTGCCAGTGTGAGTGAGTGCATGAGTGAGTGGGAAAAGGATAAAAGGGACATGAAAGAGCAAACTTTCAAGCATATACATGTATGTGTATATGCTTGTGTATGTGTATGTGTATGTGAATCTTCTTCTTCTTTTTCTTCTTTCAGCAGTCTCCCATTAGCGGTCGCTACAGCGGATCATCCGTCTCCATACCCCCTGTCCTCTACATCTGCCTCTTTCACACCAACTACCTGCATGTCTTCCCTCACCACATCCATGAACCTCCTCTTTGGCCTTCCTCTTTTCCTCCTTCCTGGTGGTTCCATCCTCAGCATCATGGTCCCTCCTCTGCACATGTCCAAACCATCTCAATCTTGCCTCAATTACCTTGTCTCCAAAACGTCCTACATGCAATGTCCCTCTAATAAATTAATTTCTAATCCTGTTCCATCGTCATCACTCCCAACGAAAACCTCAATATCTTCAGCTCTGCTACCTCCAGCTCCACCTCTTGTCTTTTACTCAATGCCACTGTCTCTATACCAGACAACATCTCAGGTCTCACCACAGTCCTATACACTTTCCCTTTCACTCTCACAGATATTCTTCTATCACAAATCACTCCTGCTATCACTCTTCTCCACCCACTCCACCCTACAGTACCACAACTCCTCTCTCCACCCTTTCATACGCTTTCTCTAAATCCACAAACACACCATGCAACTCCTTCTGACCTTCTCTAAACTTCTCCATCAACATTTTCAAAGCAAATAAGGCATCTGTGGTGCTCCTCCTTGGCATGAAACCATACTGTTGCTCACAGATGGTCACGTTTTCTCTCAGCCTGGCTTCCTTTACTCTTTCCCATAACTTCATGATGTGACTGATCAATTTAATTCCCCTGTAGTTACTGCAGGTCTGCAAACCTCCATTATGCTTAATGATCAGTACCAGCACACTTCTTCTCCATTCCTCAGGATTACTCTCACCTTCCAAAATCTTGTTGAACAATCTGGTTAAAAACTCCACTGCATCTCTCCTAAACATCTACATGCTTCTAACGGTATGTCATCTGGTCCCCTGCTCTCACTTTCCAGCTTCACCTCCTGTCTTTTACTTAATGGTCATATTTATTGTACATGTGCTGGTATAATAACCTCCACTCTTCTTAGAAGATGTTCCACTAGATTTCGTGGAGATTTTTGCTGATTCAGACACAAGGGCTTCAGCAAAGTCAGATACTGATGTAAAGTGAAGAGACTTGGAGTCAGGTGTCAACAGACTTTTGACTATAGTGTATGATAACTAAACTGTCTAAAATGGCAGATCCAAGCTTATTATTTTAAGATTTCTGGGTTTGTTTTGGTATATTATAGTGCGTATCTTTTCTTTAACATTCGCACAGCTTCAGGAAAACATTACTTTGGGAGATTTATGCACTGCTCTCTTGTCATTGATTTTCTAACATTAAGCTATATGACTTCTACTGTATTTTTTAAGTGCAATAAGAAGTATGATATATCCTCAGTGTCTGGTCATCCATCGGAAGTGGACTTGCTGTTCTCCGAACGTACAGTTGAATCAGCATTTTTCCATCCTTGACTTTTGGTGGATTTGTCCTCCATGAAAATCCTGTTAGTTCTTTTTATGAAATCCACTGAGACAGGTTTTTTCTTTCCCACCTAAAATATACAATCAATCATCTTCCTTTTTTTTTTAACGCTAGTTTTCCGTTTGACCTTCCCCGATACATAAAGCTGAGGTATGCGTTTTTATTTCTTGAGCCACTGTGGAGTTGCCGTTGTATCGCTCACATCAGCAGATAATTTAGTAGACTCAATAATTCAGGTGTCATTTTAACATTTTAACCAAGACTCCTGTACATTTCAATTTGTGTGTATTGAAGTGGCGAATATTTCAATTCAGAGCGATTTACATCTATGCCAGACTCCAATCCAGGACAAGTCCTTTGCAAGTCCTTTGTGTTGTTATATATAAATTTATACAACTGAGCAGTGGAGTTTTAAGGGCCTTGCTCAAGGGCCCATCATTAGCAGCTTGACTGAGCTTAGCTTTAGTTTTTTTTTTCCGCAGTGTTGGCTCTAGTCGGACGATGTCAACTGTTTTTCTGTGGTTCTGCATGCTGAGTCGGCAGCGCAGCTCATCGGCGAGAATGAGAACTCTGATTGGCTATTCAGCTTATCGAATAAAAAGGACAAAAAACGGAACTGACGAACGCAAACAATGATGGAGTAAAGAGGGCGCTCACAGACACTTATCATTCTGATCACTTGTCTTGACACCTCATTTGACCAGATGATTATTAAAAGATTTTGATGTTTTACATTTTATTAATTTAAATAAAATTGAATAAAATTGTAATAAATTATTTCAACATGTGGAATTGAACTGGTAAAACCGGAGCAAAATATTTCAGCTGTCTCCAGCTCTCGACCCAGGTATAGAAAAGCCCCTTGTGCCTGTCACTACGGTATCCCATTTAGTGCTTTTTTTTCTTTATTCACAGGAAGTAGACTGATGGCTGACAATATCAGTGCTATTTGCAGCTTAGCAGACATGATTGAAAAAAAGCTACACAAATATATTAGTAATAAACGTGGCAGGTATAAATGCTGCTTGCTTCATTTATATACAGATTGAACTCTACCGGTTTCCCTGTTTGGATGATGAATACAGACTGCTGCCACCTGCTGGTATGGAAGAGTTATGTTGTGTCATGTAACACAGAATGCACACACTAGTTGGCCATTGGCTGTAGTCTGTCTGGTGTGTTTCAGTCCAACTACTCCCTGTTGCACCACAGTCGTGCGCTACAGTCGGCTTTCCTCAGACCTAGTTCTTTGGCGTCGGTTTAGTGCATCCATACCTTTAGATATCCTCCTGCAGTACACCTTTTCTGTTTTTGAGTAAATATACAAATTCGCCACTAATATATGACTTTATTTAAAGTTCTATTTTTGCTGTTACTACTCAAGTACAAACACTCTTGGTTTTGAATGGACTTTAGTAATGAAAAGTAAAACCAGTGAGCACTTTATGTGAATAATGGATGCAGTTCAGTGTTCTATTTTCCTGAACATCAGACCTTGAGTTAGTTAAAGGCACACAAATGAAAGAACCCTTCCTCCACACACACTATCACCAGAACATTTTCCAAAATAGTAAATTTTTCAATAAAGTGAAAATACTTAAAAAGTGTACTTAGTTACAGTAACGAAGCAGAAGTACGAGGTCTAGCAAAAAGTTTCGAGACTAATGGTGCTAACTGGTGCTATTCTGACTTAAGTTTGTTACCACGTCTGCGACTCCATAATGGACAGCAAGTTAGAACAAAGAGGAAACGTGAAATTCGGCACGTGCGCTTTAAGAGTTGGAGAACATTGCTGGAAGACGACGAGAGATCAGGAAGACCCTCAACAAACTCAACCCCCAAAAATGCATGATGATTGTCTAAGAACAATCCACATGATTTCAGTTCCACACACACCCCTTATTCACCTAATTTGGCACCTGCAGTCTTCGCCCTCCTTCCGAAGACGAAGATCCAGCTCAAAGGTCGACGTTTTGACACCATTGCGGAGATCCGGCACGAACCGTAGAAGGTGCTTGACACGCTTCGAAAAGAAGACTTTATGGACATATTGCAGAATTGGATTAGTTTAAAGGTGATGGTGTGTAAACATAAATAAATAAAGAACTTTCTTGTAAACAGAGCTTGTCTTTTAAACTTTTTGATACGACCTCATACTCTCTTACTGTCAACCAATCACTTTATATAACATGATCCATAGTGTGTATAGAGCAGGGTTTGGTAGTAGAGTAGTGTGTGAGCCCAGTCAGCGCTTTCAGCTTTTTTTTTCTCCTACTGCTTGTGGGGCCTAATGGGTTTTAAATAACTTCCGTCTCAGCAAAATGCCATTAAAGTCTGATTAGTGATCAGACTTTAAGTGAGAAGAAGGCTTTATGACCGCAATAACGTTTCTGAGTATTTAATAACTGGCTTAGATTAGGGATGATCATTCTCCACTTGTTGAAAATGGCCATAAAATGCACACGTTATTCATTTTATACGTTTTGTTCATTTTTGTTGATTGATTTTTTCCATACAAACATATTTAACTTTAGTGCCCCAGAATATTAGTATGATACCTCACAACCACATCAGTGTTTAGAAAAGAGATTTGTTCATCCTGATTTAAAGATTTGGATTCGATGCAACATACTGTAGTTACATCGTTTCTGATCATTCATTTGGAATAAGGAAAAGGAAGTTGTAGGAAGAATGTACAGAGCAAGAGAGAGAGAAAGAGAGAGAGAGAAAAGGATGGTTAGATGGTTAGATCATTCCTCCTCCACATTACCAGATCTGTTTTTCGACTGATGTGGAATGTTATTTATGCTTGCCCAGTTATCACAATATTAAAAATACAATCGGATTGTTCAAATGCAATAGATTTAATAAGCAATCATTATGGAGAAACAGCATAACTTTCAACAACATTCTGTCTCTTGTAGTTTTTCCGGTTGTTTCAGCTGTTTATATAATAATAGTTGGTGTTGCTGTTGTTCTTATTGTTGTTGCTGGTGGTATTTGTGGTATATGAGCAATTTTAACGTGTGTTGTTTCCATCGTTGTAGTAGTTTTTGCTCTTTTTTGCACTAATTCCGGTTGTTGTTGTTGTTGTTATTGTAACAATAGTTGGTGCTCCTGTTGTTGCCGTACTTTCTGTTGTTTTAGTCGCTAATCTTGTTGCATATGAGGAATTGTTGTAACCGTTGTTGTTCCTGCTGTAGTGGTTTTGATGACTTTACAGGTGTTCCAGGACCTGTTGTTGTTGCTGCTGATGGTGTTGTTCCTGTTGTTGAAGTAGCTATTGTTGATATATTTGTAGTTGCTGTTTTTCTTGTTGTTGTTGAAATGGCTGATGTTGATGGATTAGTGATTGTTTTAACTGTTGTTGCTTTTGTAGTAGTTGTTGCTGATGTTGTTGTTGCTGGTGTTGTAGTAGTCATTGCTGCTGTTGCTCTAGTTCCTGTTATTTCAGCTGTTAATGTTGCAATGTTGATGTAATATTGTTGATGATTATTTTCCTATTGTTGTTGTTTTGCTTGTGGTGGAGTATGGGGAATTGTAACTGTTGTTATTCTGTTGTAGCAGTTTCTGCTGTTTCTGCAGTTCTTTTATTGTTTCATTTGTTTCGATTGTTGTTGTTGTTGATGATGGTGGTGTTATTGTTATTCCTGTTGTTGTTGAAGTGTTTGTTGTTTATGCATTAGTATTTGCTGTAACTGTTGTTGCTGCTGCTCAGTTCTTGTTGTTGTTGTGTCACTTTTATATATTGTGATAGTAGTTGGTGATGATGTTCCTATTGTTGTTGTTGGTGGTGTATGAGGAATTGTAGCTGTTGTTCAGCAATTCTAAAGTAGGTTTACTGTCTTTGCAGTTGTCCTGGTTGTTTTCATTATGTTGTTGATTTTTCTGGTTTATTTTTTATTTTTAGTAACTGTTATTGTTGCTCAATTTTTGTTGATGTTTTAATTTCTTATGTTGTAATAGTTGGTGTTGATGTTCCTATTGGTAGGTGTGGTGTTCTTGAGGAATTGTAACTGTTGTTGCAGTTGTTCTGGTTGTTGATAACATTACTGTTGTTGATGAATTAATGTAGAAATCATGTATTATTATTGTAGCTTTTGTGTTCCTGTTGTACAAGTTAATGCTGTTTTCACTGTTTTAGTTGTTGCTGTTGCAATCGATGTAATAGTACTTTGTGTTGTTGATGTTGCGGTTGTTGGTGTATTGGTCATTTTTGTAACTTTTCTTGCAGCTGTGGTCGTAGTATTAGTTATTTCTGTTATTTCTGTTGTAGTTGATGTTATTGCTGTACTAAGTCCTGTTGTAATATTTCATTGTTGTAGTTCACCCATAATAAAAACTAAACAACAGGGAACCACGTGCTTACACAAAAGCCGATCTGATTTAAGAATCGTAAAGGATGTGGCAGTCGGTTTAAATGCATCTCTCCTTGCTCATGTCCTCAGCAAACTGGCTTTAATTGGCAATTATTTTTTTTCCATGTCACAGTTTACAGCTTCCCCTTTCCTGTCTCATCAAAGTTTCGTCAAAGTGTGTCGGATAACAAGTTTGCCTCATCTCCACACTGTAAACTTGCTTAACTGCTTTAATTCCAGCACTCAGGACAAGAACTATGTACCAATCAGAACTCTCTTCCTGGTTCGGTTTGGGTGACTGTCAATGCCTAATGAATGTATTGAGCAGTTGTTTGTTAGACAGAGAGCTATTCAGGACAGGACTAGAGGCGTAAAGTTTCACTCATTACAATCTCGGCACTGTGCGTCATATTTCCAGTATGAACGAACTCATTGAAAACAGCATAGTTTAGAAAGAACGTGTTCCACCACTTGAACCACTTGAACAGATCTGGGTGGAGTCTGGTATGACTTGATACTTCTTTTAATACTGGGGTCCAGTCACTACCAATCATTCATGCCCTAGAAAAGGAGGTGTGGCATTTTTGTTTCTGACACGGGACATTAAGAAGGCGTGGCACTACCCTCTGTATAGCCTATGTGCCTGTTAGTTTTAGTACAGGGGGTTTGACCTTTGAACTTGTCAGTCCCAAAATGTGATCTCTGTGGGTCAGTCCCAATGAAGCAGGTGTGATTTTTGTGTCTGTAGGTATCAATAAAGGAGTCTTGGCTTTTGTTTTTGTCACTCCAAATGAAGGTGTGGCTTTTGGGTGTCATTCCAAATGAAGGAGGTGTGGCTTTTGTGTCTGTCAATCCTATTAAAAAAGGTGTGGCTTTTGAGTCTATCAGTTATAATAAAGGAGGTGTGGCTTTTGTGTCTATCAGTTATAATAAAGGAGGTGTGGCTTTTGTTTCTGTCAGTTATAATGAAGGAGGTGTGGCTTTTGTGTCTATCAGTTATAGTGAAGGAGGTGTGGCTTTTGTGTCTGTCAGTTTTAATGAAGGAGGTGTGGCTTTTGTGTCTGTCAGTTATAATGAAGGAGGTGTGGCTTTTGTGTCTATCAGTTATAGTGAAGGGAGTGTGGCTTTTGTGTCTGTCAGTTATAATGAAGGAGGTGTGGCTTTTGTGTCTGTCAGTTATAATTAAGGAGGTGTGGCTTTTGTGTCTGTCAGGTATAATGAAGGAGGTGTGGCTTCTGTGTCTGTCAGGAATAATGAAGGAGGTGTGGCTTTTGTGTCTGTCAGGTATAATGAAGGAGGTGTGGCTTTTGTGTCTGTCAGTTTTAATAAAGGAGGTGTGGCTTATGTGTCTGTCAGGTGTAATGAAGGAGGTGTGGCTTTTGTGTCTGTCAGTTCTAATAAAGGAGGTGTGGCTTTTGTGTCTGTCAGGTATATTGAAGGAGGTGTGGCTTTTGTGTCTGTCAGTTCTAATAAAGGAGGTGTGGCTTTTGTATCTGTCAGGTATAATGAAGGAGGTGTGTTTTTGGGTCTGTCAGTGAAAATGAAGGAGGTGTGGTTTTTGTGTCTGTCAGTTCTAATGAAGAAGGTGTGGCTTTTGTGTCTGTCAGGTATAATGAAGGAGGTGTGGCTTTTGTGTCTGTCAGGTATAATGAAGGAGGTGTGGCTTTTGTGTCTGTCAGGTATAATGAAGGAAGTGTGGCTTTTGTGTCAGTCAAACTGAAATGGGCAGGGTTTTTCTGTTTGTCAGTAAAAAATGATAAAGGCATGCTAGTTTGCGTTTATTAGTCCTACTGAAAAAGGCATGACTTTTAGCATAACAGAGAGCATAACAGTAGTTGTATTTTCTTTCCATGATATTCTTTATTTTATTTATTTTTGCTTGCATTTATTAATTATGTGTCGAAATGTATTCCTTCCGAGTAGACTTACTCATTTCTGATGTAATAGTCAAAGAATTGAGCTAATCTTTTAATAACCCTCTAAACTGTCTGTGCTTTTTAGAGGAAATGTTTAATTTAGTACATGTCTGGGGTTAATCACAGTCTCTAACTGTGTTACATTGTTTTCACTCACTAATACATGAAGACTATCCAGTTTCAAAGCTGAAGAAATCTGGATTATTAAGACACAGAGGACATCTTTTGTTTTCATTTTTCCCTCAGCCTCATGCAGTATCTCTTCACCTCATTCAGTTAATTGAAGTGATGCACTTTTATCTCCAGACTGCCACGCACTTATCCACTCTCGAGTGGGATTACAAATGAATAGCGAAATGAGGACATATCCAGTACATTCAGCCTGCTGTGTAAGCCTTGAAAATAGCCTGAATTAAAGAAATACATGTACCCATTAGTCTGTGGAACAGCTTCTTCCATAGTTTTAATAATTTATTAGGGTTTGTTCTGGTTTTTTTTTAGACAGGCTCAATACAGTTAAATAGATGTAGGATTTTTATTGGCAGCTCTCAACTTTTGTGTGTTTTACAAAGTTTGCTCATTCCTGCTCTTTATTAATTCACGGTTGGAAACACATGTTTAGCCCACAGCGCCGGCTGCTGAAATCTGGGCTTTAAGGTGCTTTTGCGATTTCTTCAGGAAGGCAAAGTTTCCCTTTTGGTTAACGTGGGAGGCTTTGGAGGCAGGAAACAATGTCTAATAGAATTTCCATTTGCACATTTGCAGGTCTATGTAAAAAAACACACACACACACACACACACACACACACACACACACACACACACACACACAAGAACAGATTTATTTATTTATTTATTATGTCTTTGTTTCATTTATTGTTTTCAGTTTGCCTACTATAGTGTTAGTTTGTTGGTTATGTTGTTCAAATATCAAATATAATTTGATTTTGCAATAATTTTCTACTTCACCAAATTTACAAACCCAAAAATGGACACAAAAAAGCTGGAGGTGTTCCTATGGCTAAAAACATCCTTATAAGAGTGCTTACATGAAATGATCGTCAAGTGTTTATGAAAATCACAAAAATCCCCTGAATATGTAATTATTGCAAAGTAAATAATGACACAATAAGATGAAAAAAACTGTATTAATTCAACCACGAGAGCATCAGTAAGGCCTGGGCATGAAAGTCCATGGCAAATTAGTAATTAATTAATTAATTTGTGTGATTTAATTTTTTATCATTTTTTTATTACTTAATACAAAATATGGTATACAGTATTTCAATTTGTTTTAGTAAATTTTATTGTTTATTTGATAGTATTTATAACTCTTACATCATTAGGACATATGCGTAGTCTAACACAATAACTAACACAGTAACAACTTAGAAACAAATTCGGAACGTAACTCCATCGTGAGCTTTCGGAGCGTCTGTATATGTATATTTTTTTTAACAAAGTATATTATTAGGTTAGAGTGTTGAGCTCTCAGTGCCTAGTACAGCTGCCTAATATTCAATACAATTTATATTTATTTGTATAGCACTTTTAACAATAAACATAAACCCAAAGCAGCAATAAAAAATAAACTCAACAATAAACTCAAAGCAGCTTTACACAAATAATGTGGTAATAAAAATTAATAAGATGTTCTTTATATGTAAGTTTGTCCCTGATGAGCAAGCCGGTGGCGATTCTGGCAAAGAAAAACTCCCTGGGATGACATAAGAAAGAAACCTTGAGAGGGACCAGACTCAAGAGGGAACCTTATCCTCATCAGAGATGACAGTAAAAGAAGGATATGGATTATTAAGTGTCCTTATTGGTGTATGAAAGTTAATGTCACAGTGCAGTTTAGACTTCGGCAAAACTCGCTATGGCAGCATAACTAAAAGGGAGACCCAGAAGGTAACACAGACATGAGGGATCTCTGGGATAAGAGACGACCCACCACACCATCGTCAACAAACCTGAGTGAACGTGTGAGAGTGAGGGGACGACAGCATACAAATATCCCAGTTCACCAAACACTCTATATCCATGATCCCTCCAGATCTGTGCCTTTACCTAAGAAAAATCTACTGATAATAAACTCGACTAAATAAATATGTTTTCAGGCTTGACTTGTCTAAGTCCTGAACACTGGCTGTAAATCTGTTCCATAACTGTGGGGCTTTATAAGATATAAATGTCTGGCATATCTGCCCCCTGCTGTAGTCTTTATTATTTAAGGTACCAACAAATAGCCTGCACCTTTTTAGCTTAGTAGGTGTGAAGGATCATACTGGTACAGAAGTTCACTCAGATACTGCGGTGCGAGACCGTTAAGTGCTTTATACGTCAGTAGCAGTATTTTATAATCAATACAAGATTTAATTGGGAGCAGTGTAGACTAAATAAAAGATGTGATGTGCTCATATTTCCTAGATCTAGTGAGGACCCTTGCTGCTGCATTCTATACTAACTGAAGCTTATTTATGCACTTACTCGCACACCCAGACAGTAAAGCGTTAAAGTAGTCTAATCTAGAAGTAACAAAAGCATGAGCTAGTTTTTCTGCATCCTGTAACAACATCATATTTCTAATTTTGGCAATATTTTTAAGGTGAAAGAAGGTGATCCTGGTAATATTATTCACATGAGCCTCAAAGGAAAGACTCGGGTCAATAATCACATCAAGATTTTTGACTGCTGTAAACACTGAGAGAGAAACACTATCCAGAGATGCTACGTAATCGGAAAGTTACCTTCTAGCTGCATGTGTTCCTAGTAAAAGTAATTCTGTCTTATCCGAGTTGAGCAGAAGGAAGTTATCAAGCATTCACTATCTAATGCCTAATAGTAATGGCAATTTTGTTTTAAATGCCAAGATGACCTCACGTGTGTGTAAATTACTGTTGAATGTTGGAAGTCCAGATGTTCAGGGGCCACTGTGAAGATATAGCATATTTTAATAATGACCAGGACGACCCTGCATCCAGCCATTCGAGTATTTATAAGGAAAATAATAGGGGAAACTCAAAATGGAGCAACGGGATGAACGGCAACAGTGTGTCGTAAAGGGAATAATTGTACAACTGTTTAAAAGACAATGATCTAACAAGGAAAAGTTCTACTAAAGAATGTAGAATGGCGTAAAAAAGGTGTGTTTAGACTGTGTGTATGATACTTCCTTAGTATTCCTTACTTTTTAATAGTCTTTTTTTGAGATTCAAAATAGATTTTGAACCGCAGCTACTGTTCTAGACTTTGTTGTAAATAAATACCTGTGCTCCACCATCTATAAGCTGATTTAAATGGCAATTAATATTGGGCAAGAGAAAAATAGCAACATTTAAATTGCAAAAATTAGCTCGACTTCAACTCATTGCCTGTCAAAAGTTTGGAAAAGCCCAGTCCTTTTAGAACTCATTCCAGAGCAGTTCAATATGATTTAGGTGTGGTTACTGGGCAGGCCAGTCCATGATAGATAACATTCCTACTGACACTTTTCTCTCTATATAACTCTTACAGAGCTTGGACGTATGTCTTAAATCATGGTATGCTTCGGATAATGGCCTTGCTGTATGGGGAATTCGGTTCCATTGAGCCGCAGTCCAGATGGAACTGCATAGTGCTGAAGTATGGAATAGAAGATATGTTGGTTCAGTTTTCTTTTCACCTGGAATAAGTCTCCAATTTTTCCTGCTCCAAAACAACCCCAAACCATTAAGCTTCCACCTCCGGTATGAATTTGGAGAAGCATCCATCCTGCACCGTTGTACCACTGAGTGAATAATTACATTATAAACTAGTTAGAAGTTAATTAGGCTAATCAGCAGAGAAATGCTGTTAAACAAACAAAAAACAAAACATTTACAAACTGCTGTTATAAATAAACTCTTCTGAAAAGATTTTCCAATGGATTTTAGAGTGTGTTTTTTGGAGACTTGTGCTCATTCACCCACAAGGTCATTAGTAAAGTCATTAATAAAGTCAGGTACTGGGCTGTGTTTAAAGGCATTGTCATGTCGAAGCGGGTTTGGGTTTAAAGAATCTTTAATGCTACCGCATCAATAGACATCCTGGTAACAGTTTGGGGAAAAACCACCTATGGCTGGAAAAGTCACATGTCCCAATACTTTTACATCTAGTGTATGTATTGTTCATTGTTGAATCCATGTAAATAATATACTTTCTGAAGTCTAGTGAAGCCTTAATGTCAGCATAGTGTCTATTTTCTCCTCTTTCCTCCTTTTTATAAACAATATTGCTCACTCAAAGCAAAGACATTGATGGACTTTGGCCTTTCAAGCTGTCATGAGGACTTGGACATTTCGTAATCTTCTGATTATTAAAAGAAACAATGTCCTTTCTCAGCTGTGCGGTCCAACCTCTGTCTTTTCTTAATTGGATTGTGTTGCTCGTTGTTTAATCAGGAAATGTCAGGCCTTGACCTATCGGATTATCTTTTTGTTTGGTTGCATTCGTTTTCAGATTAGTTTTTTGTGTGTCCTCTGAGGACTTTAAAAACTTTTTAGAGTAGAACACAAGAACAAAAAAAAATCAGGTTTGTCTCTTCCTTTTCTGGGACAATGAACCTGGCTACCTTTTGGCTTTTGTGTGATTTAATAACTAAAAAGGCTTGAGTTTGGTGTTGTTGTATCAACTGCACACGAATGAGGTTTACCGAAAAGATTTTGATGAGTAAAAATGTAGCAATCATTACAGAAAACCTTTAAACTCTACGCAAATTTTTTCAATAATTTTTTTATACTAATGTAATTATAAAATATATTCAATATATCGTAATCTTCGGATTATAAAGCCCACTGAATTTGACACAGATTTTTATTTTGAACATAAATAAGCCGCACCTGTCTATAAGCCACATCATTGAAACTAATGAACTTTACACAGGCTTTAATGAAAGACAGTGTCTGTTACACAGTGTAACGGGTGAAATATGTTGTGGCTCCTTTAAGAGCAGAGCGGCATTTTGGGAATAGCCTCCCGGCACATTTTTCCGCTATTACCGCATGTGTGCAAGGCCGAGGAATATGTCCTTATTATTTTCTGATGCTCATTTCTAAGTTTCTTTGACCAACCCGTAACGCTGTTGCCAAGAAAAATAAAAAAGCACGAGTTTTGGAAACCTGTCTGTGCTTATATGATTTCTGTTGCAACTGGAGTTAGCGAGCTCTCCCTTCACCCAGACTCAACGCATTACAACGGCTTGTATCTAAACAGTAGCCAACCAAGAAAGATCGAACCATTGTTCACAGTCTTCCTCCTTCCTTTCACAACTATTTCTCTCTCGTTTTTTTTTTGTTTTTGTCATCGTCGTGCATTTAAAATCACCATCAGTGGAATTTTTTTCACCCAAAGCCGTGCAGCTCAGAACACAGGTGAGGTGCGTTTTTTTTCGTTTCCGTTAGTAAATTTCTTTGGTCTAATGTTAGATTGAGGGGTTAGATTGGGGGTTCAGTTTTTTGGCTTGAAGTTTGTGAATCCGGGAAAACCCTGGGAAAAATACATAAATAAGCCGCTTCGTTGTTTAAGCCGCGAATGAGCACAAGTCTCCAAATAACACCTTATTATATCAATTTCTGTTAATTCGTCTTTTTATCTTCTTATCATTCCATACTTTATTTCTTATTTTGATCTAATTTCATTTGGATTTTGTTTCTGTCTTGAATGAATTTGCATCATCCATTTTATCCCGCTAGCTTTAGTATCACAGACAACATAAAGGGTGAACTCTAAGTTTTAAAGAAGGATTTTTTGTTATTGTTTACTTGGATATTTCTTTCTGATCTTCAGCTTATTCAGTTCACTAGGGTCTAGCTGTGGTGACTGGGCAGACCATACCATAAATGTATAATAAATAAAAAACTTTGTGAAAGCTCTCCTCTAATGTCTCGTGTCTGTTAGCTAGCTCATGGCCTATTGATCTGCCTTCAGTCAAATAATTGGTATAAATACCAGGACTGGAATGATTTAACCATCATTACATGGATAAAAGTTTAAGATTGGTAAATGCTTTTCACACATCTGGTTCCACAATAAGTGCCCATTTACTGTTACAATAACTTCTGCTCTTCTGGGAAAATGTTCCACTAGATTTTGAAGTAAGCTTGTGGAGTTTTGTACTCATTCAGCTACAAAGGTGTTAGTAAAGTCAGGAACTGGTGTAGGTGAGGTGGAAGGCCTGGGGTGCAGTCAGTGTTCCAATTAATCAGGTGTTTTATAGGGTTGAGGTTAGAGCTCTGTAGCAGGACACTCAAGATCTTTCACTCCAACCCATGCCATGAAGATCTTCATGGAGTTTGCATTGTGCACAATGCTGGAACTTGTTTGAGCCTCTTAGTTTAAGTAAAGGGAACATGTAATGCTCTTCATCCAAAGACATTCTATACAAAAAACTGTTTGGGAAAGAAACACATATGGCTGAAAAATTCTGGTGTCCCAATACTTTCTCCATGTAGTGTTTTTATATTTATATATAATTGCATCAAACGTATGTCTGTTTTTGACCTTGTCTTTGACTCTCCAATTGCATTCGTCTGAGTCCTCATTACATGACAACCATAACAGCACAGTTACAGTTACAGACTGACAGACCGGTCGTAACACGATTTGGTCGTAAGTAATGTAGGCTATATGTATAGTATTGTCAAATGATGCCGGAAGCTGGTACGCACTGTCGTATGCCGCGGCTAGCGATTGTGGTCGTAAAGCCGAAAGGTCGTAAGTCGAAGGCTACCTGTAGTTAGATTTAGCCGCTGTTCCCTGAGGACTACTAAAGTAACTGATGACTTTTTTTTTTATACAGTTTTATACAGTTTATACAGTGGCTGTGAAAAGCTTTGAACAACCTTTCCGAGACATGTGCATGTTCCTGGTGTTTATATTCAACAAATGTAAAGTAAAAAAAACCACAAAAATTGGACATAGAATAAAATAAACGTGCATTTTGTGGGCAGATGAGTCCAAATATTATTATTATTTTTTATTTTTTTTTACAAGACAATCATCCGACACGTACGTCTAAACTCTGTTAGCGTTATTTAGAAAGCAAACAGTGACCTGCCCAGTCACTGCACCTATATCCTAATCCTGACATCGCCAGGTTTTACGAGTCATGGGGAAGTATCTCGGCTGAAGATATGTGTGTAAAGCTGTTATTTGTGCTAGGGGAAGATTTTTTTTATCAAAATAAAGTGTAACATTTGTGCATTTATATATTTGTTTGGTCAAAGAAAATCTTAATACCGTTAATTTGCATAGTTTGTTGCATATAAACAGGAAAATGCACGTGTCTATCAAAAACTCTAAAAGACTAAGTGTCTCCAAACTACATTTGAGTTGAGACATGAGTTTAATTCTGATTAAAATGCAGGAGGTTATCTCAGTTCTGCCTCAATTACAAAGCAAAAATAAACAATATCATTAATAATATAATAATATATACATAAAAAAAAAACTTTTCTGATTTGTTGTTTCAAAACTAGACTTATTTGAGCTTAAAACAAAAGCTTAACCATCCTGATGTGACTCACAAAGCACAAAACTCTTTATTTCACATTTCGCTCTTAGCTAACTGTGCTGTAAAAGTCGCCAAGCTCGAAGTTTTTGAATTTTGCATTCTTAAGTTTCTTGAACTTTTTTTTCTTGAACTCTTGTCTTCATTTCTTTAGGCTAGATAGAATCAGCTGGGAAATAAAGTTCTTGAGGTTTTTAAGCAGCAGTGAAGAAAGAGAGCGAGAATTCAGATGTGTGTGTGTGTGTGTGTGTGTGTGTGTGTGTGTGTGTTGTTAGCACTAGGAAATCATGCTAGCCTACTTGCCTAACTAGTATAGCTAGTTTGTATAATACTCTTTATAATGTAATATCTGGAGCAATAAGTCAAGTCAAGAAGCTTTTATTGTCATTTTAACCATATATAGCTGACGCAGTACACAGTGAAATAAAACAACATTCCTCCTAAACCCTGGTGATACATACAGCAACAATCACCGAAAACACAAAGATAAGGACTAGTAAAGTGTCCTCACCACATAAAGTGCATGTGTGCAACCTGGAGCAAACAGTGTAAAGACAAAACAAGACAGTGCAAGACAATACAGGACAGTGCAAGACAACACAAGACAATACAGGACAGTGCAAGACAATACAGGTGAGTGCAAGACAACACAAGACAATACAGGACAGTGCAAGACAACACAAGACAAAACAGAACAGTGCAAGACTATACAGAACAGTGCAAGACAACGCAGGACAATAAAGGACAGTGCAGGACAATAAAGGACAGTGCAAGACAAAACAGGAGAGTGCAAGAGAATACAGGACAGTGCAAAGACAGTGCAAGACAACACAGTACAGTGCAACACAACAATTTCCCTGTGGGTTCAATAAAGTAGTGACTTGCAGTTATCACATTTATACAACGGAGCATTTGAGTGTTAAGGGCCTTGCTCGAGGGCCCAGCAATGGAAGCTTAGCAGTGCTGGAATGTAAACTCACGACTTTCTGATCTGTTTGGTTTATTGAAATAATTTCTAGTTCAACATGGACAACATTTTTTGACGACCCATGCTATAAAAACTTTTCTGTTTTATATTCAAAACATTATAAAAACATCAAAAATGATGTCCTGGTGCAGGGACTTCATTACAACCCTTATATGTAGAATGTGTTTGTTTTTTTACCACACAGCACCTAAAGTGTTGGGGAAAAGTATTTGGTATGCAGTTAAACAGCCTGATTTCTCCCTCTGCCCCTACGTCCACACAGCTGTTCACACAAGACCGAGCACTGAAGATGACGGAAAATAAAAAGAAATAAAAGGAAGAAAGAAAAACCCACACTTAAGGAAAATAAAGAACGCAGAATGTGCTGAAGTCTGCATCATCACGGAGATGCCAAGACTAACAGGCCACCACCCAGACCACTCAGGAGCCGTGCAGGCTCTGGATACCGGACACAGTCTTGAACTTTTACTGATCTTTCTGTGGACTGTGTAAATGATACTGCTGGTACTGTGTTTTCTCGTCTCCAAAAGGTTTCTAGAACCGGCATGGATAACGTTGCCGGTTTTTGAATTACTCTGGGTTTTGCTTGCGCACCCACTCCTGTTTGTGCTCAAGTTGTTTTGCAGCTGCAGTGGAAAATCGAGTTGGGGAACATGTTGGAACAAGTTTCTTCCACGTTTCAGGGGGATTTCTCTTCTTTCCCTTCCTCCCTCTACCTTTTCTTTCCTCACTGACCACATGCTCTTTGGAGTCCCGTTGACGGAGTCTCAGCAGAGCCGTGAGAGAATTTTGGAAACTTTTTTTTTTCTTTTTTATGTGGGATAAGCACAAAGTTGGAAGATCTACGAGTGAAGATTTGAGTTATTTCTTCTCTTCTAGTGGAGTAAAAATCCAAGCTGTCTCAGTTTACTGTTCCAAATATCCGTCTTCAGATTTGAACCAGTAATTCGTGAGGCCTTATCTGGAATTTGACTGTTTTTTTTCACACACACTTAAAACACTAGAAAGCACAAGTAGGAATCGCACAAGTTGTCAGTATGGTGCGACAGTTCCTCAACCTTGTCTTTATCATTCCAGTCATACATCTATCTTGACTTGGTCTTTGTTTGTTTTTTTCTCACAGCTAACAGCTCGCTTGTGTGTTAAAGCAAACACCTTCTGCGCACATGTCCCCAGGCCCTTGTCCCTTTCTGAATTTAATCCAAACATGACTCCGTGTACCTTCTTGTCAAATTCTCTTTAAAAAAAATATAGATGGATACAATAAAGAAAGAATACATAACTTAGATTATTTCCGTTTTAATTTATTATCTGATTCTGAGTGATGTTTTATTTTAAAGAATTACCAGATTCTCTCCACCACATCTGTCTATGACTTACTTTTGATGCATGTCATGATGCCTCGGTCACATGTCTTACCTCCATCCACTACCTTCTTAAAGGAGCTGCTTCGGCCGCTAACACATAATACATTACTGCTAAATTCAAACCCCCAAGCGAAAATAAACAAAAATCAACACAGTAGATTCCCGTCTATTATTATATTTAGAAAATACATTTGTTTTGTTTTGTATGCTGGTTGTATCATTTTATTTTGTTGTATTTTTCCATCACACCTTAAAGGCCGGTCCGAGAAAGTATTGTCCGACATTAATCCGGTCCATGGCGCAAAAAAGGTTGGGGACCACAGCCTTAAATAACACTCTCTGCTTATAATAAACCACTTCTCTCAACTTCTGTCAGAGCCGAGGCAAATCCCTGTCTATCCCTGTTATCCTATTGTCTAACTGTAACTCTAGCAAATCTCAGGAGGTGTTACAATCTCTTAAAATCATTATGCATCATATTTCAGATATACACTATATTGATAAAAATTTGTGAATGTATAAGATCGATATGCGCTTTTGGAACACGTAGTCCACATCTGCTGTTAGAATAACCTCCAATCTTCTGGGAAGATTTTCTACTCATTGTTATTGTGGAGATTTGTGTTTATTCAGCCACAAGTGTGTTAGTAAAGTCAGGTGTAGGCGATGTACAGTGGTGTTTTTTGCATGTTTGTCACACTTTAAGGTTTCAGATCATCAGACTAATTTAAATATTAGTAAAAATTACACAAGTGAAACAGTTTTTAAATGAAGGTTTTTATTATTGAGGGAAAACAGAATCCAAAACTTTATCACCACTCAGTTAATTTTCTCTCGTCACACCCAGGCCTGATTACTGCCACACCTTTTCACAATCAAGAAATCTCTTAAATGGGACCTGCCTGACAAAATGAAGTAGACCAAAAGATCCTCAAAAGGTAGACATCATACCAAGATCCCAAAAAATTTAGAAACTAATTAGAAAGAAAGTAATTGAGATCTATCAATCTGGAAAAGGTTATAAAGCTATTTATAAAGCTTTTGGACTCCGAGCCACAGCAACATCTATTATTCACAAATGGCAACAAATGGAACAGTGGAGAACCTCCCCAGGAGTGGCCGGCTGACCAAAATTACTCCAAGAGCACAGCGACGTCTTATCCAATAGGTCATAAAAGACCCCACAACAACATCCAAAGAACTGTAGTCCTCACTTTCTTCAGTTAATGTTAGTGTTCATGACTCCACCATAAGAAAGAGACTGGGCAAAAAATGGTCTGCGTGGCAGAGTTCCAATTTTCGTCTCAGATTTGCTAGAAAACATCTTGATGATCCCCGAAACTTTTGGGAAAATACTCTGTGAACTGATGAGACAAAAGTCGAACTTTTTGGAAGGTGTGTGTCCCATTACCTCTGGCGTAATAGTAACACCACATTTCAGAAAAAAACCCATCATACCAACAGTGAAATATGGTGGTGGTAGTGTGATGGTCCGGGGCTGTTTTGCTGCTTCAGGACCTGGAAGACTTAATAATAAGTCTTCCAGGTCATAAATGTAATAAATGGAACCATAAATTCTGCTGTTTTCCGAAAGAATCCTGAAGGATAATGTCCGGCCATTTTTTTTTGTGACCTCAAGCTAAAGCGAAAAACTAAATGAAGACTTTGGAGTGGCCTAGTCAAAGTCCTTACCTGAATCCTATTGAGATGCTGTGGCGTGACCTTAAAAAGGCAATTCATGCTCGAAAACCCTCCAATGTGGCTGAATTACAACAATTCTGCATAGATGAGTGGAGCAAAATTCCTCCACGGTTTTGTAACAGACTTAATGCAAGTTATCGCAAACGCTTGATTGCAGTTGTTGCTGCTAAGGGCGGCCCAACCAGTTATTAGGTTTGGGGACAAGCACTTTTTTACACAGGGCCATGTAGTGCATGTTGTGTTCCCTTGTGGTATCTTTTACTAATATTTAAATTGGTTTGATGATCTGAAACACAAGTTTTTTTTCAACAATTTTTCACACCACAAATATTTATTTATACTGATGTGTGATATGTTCCATCCAACAGTCTTTAAGAATCATGAGTACCTTTTTTTTCAAATTTTTCTACATCACACAGCATTGATAAATAAACATAAGATCTATGTTTGTTGCTGAAAATTGGAGAACTGACACATTTCCTTGTTCAGCACTATGGATTTTTTCAGATTTCAGTGTACTTCTACAAATAAAAAGAAAACAAACCTGAAATGTTAAACCCTTAACACACTCCAGCCACTCTTTCAAACTCCTCAGCCCCTCTTGCTGCACTCCTGTACGCATCCCCATCTGGCCAGCAGCTGTAAACTATTAAGCACAGTTGGAACTTCCTCCCCGCTATCCTTCCCTCTCTTTCTCTCCCTCTCTCCCCTGCTCTGAGTGTATAACTCGGCTCACCCCATCTCTCATTCTTCTGCGGGTTCCTATGAAAGTCTCATCGCTGCTTGGCTTGCTTTGGCAAAAGGTTACAGAGTGCTGTTTTTCTACTTGTTGGTAAGAAACTTTGCCTTTCGTCTTCTTTGTCTTCTTTTGCACGCTGTCTGGACATTGTTTATGGCAGGTCTGGGCCATGCGAGGAATGTAGGGAGTCGCATCTGTAAACAGCACGTTCTGAAAGGTTTTTTTAGCAAGCCAAATTCCATGCCGACACGAAATTCTTTCAACGTAGGAAAAAAAAAAGAATATTGCTGACGCTCGGACTGTAAGTGTACTGTTGGCATGGTCCTGCGTGTAGGCTTGTTTTTGTGGACAAGTCTGGCTCGGTCCATTCGCATATGGCTCAGATTTGTGGATTCATGAGGGATGCAGATTTTTTTTGCCTATTACTCGGAAATTTTGAGGGATTGTTTTAAATCCAAACTGCCTTTTCCCAAATGCTGAATTTTGACGTGTTTAAAATAAAAATAAAAAAGAATCATTCCTAAATATTTCTACCTTGAAAATACACTTGAAAAAGGAAAATGTTTTTTTTTCCTCTTTCTCAAAAAAAAAAAAAAAGCTGTGCAAGTGTTTGCTTCACTTCTTTGTCTTCTCTCTTTTTTTTATTGTGATGATTTGTTTTAAAATAACCCCAATCTAGAATTTTTTGTTTAGAATGGATAGGGTGTGTAAGATTTACAATTTTCTGTTTTGTCAATACAGTTTCTTTGCACGTTTCTATTTTTTTACTGTTCTAAAATAAGCGTCTACTCTAAAGTTTTGCACATTTCTTTTCCTTTTAAAATGCACAGGATGACTAATGATAAACAATGAGTCATGCACGATTCTTCAAATGTGATGGAAAAAGTAATACCTGCAAATTTGTTTCCCTTCTTCCTGAATTTGTTGCTTTCTAAGCCAAAAAAAAAAATAATCGATATATTGTATATGTGCAGTCTTGTGACTTGCACTTCATTGCTGCATCCATTTACATTCCAGACAGCAGTGTATTTTATCAGTAAAGTGTCTTTCTTGGTGCTGGGTTGGAAAATGGTGGGCAGGTTGTGTTGTGTTTGATTCCAGCGGGAGGTTTGGTGCTCTGCTAAGTTCAGGGTGAGTCATTAGTCAGGAAGTGATAAAACACACACCGATACAGCAGCTGTCAATCAGAGTGACTGGCAGCGCAGCCAGGTGAGGCCCCAGGTGGCAAACTTATACTGCAGTTAAAAAAAATGGTTTGGTTTGTATAAAGCTCATTCTATTTTCTTCCTGTTTTATCAAAGACAGCAATCTGTGTTCTAAAAACAAATCCATTGGAGACCTTCCTACAACAATAATCTGTAAACAGAGCTCTAAAAGTGACCAAACATTTGGCTGTGTCCTGATACTTTAACTTTTTTTTCAGTCATATCATTTTTCAGATTTATTGCAACTCCTCGCTTTGCTCTTGCATCATAAACACACCTGCTCGGTCAAGATGTCGTTGTCCTTGTCCGACACGACTTTTCGCTTTCGTGCTCTCTGCCAGCTCAATTGCCCGTAAACAAGCCGCAGCAGCAGTCTTCGTTTTTTTCCCGTTCGGTTTTAGTACCTGGTCTGATAAGGCTTTGGCAAGCGGAACTCTGTATCTCAATGCTGCTTCCTGAAGGACTTCAGGAGCAGAGAAATATGCCCTGGCTTTGTTCGGGATAAAAGATTTCCGTAGAGATGCAATTGAGATGACCCTTTGCACCAACTTCGCCATTCATTCACTCCACATGAAGCACATTAAATCACTGTGTCTAGTTTATTCATTAGGAATCCACTTCAGTAAATGTTTAGCTTCATATTTCTGGAAGATGTGGTTTAGGGTTTCAGGCATTGGTCTAAGGATCCGAAGGTCATGAGTTCAAATTCCAGCCAGACCAAGTTGCCCCTGAGCAAGGCCCTTAACCCCATAATCACCTGCCCATAAGTCATTCTGGGGAGGGGATAGCTCAGTTATTAAGGTTTTGGGTTTCTGATTGGAAAGTTGGGCATTCACGCCCTGTATTGCGAAGCTGCTACTCATGGGCTACTGAGCGAGGCCCTTAACCCTTAAGTACTCCAGGGGTGTTGTATCATGACAGACCCTGCACTCTGACCTCAGCTTCCTAACGTCTCTGGGATGTAAGAAGAAAGAATTTCACTGTTCTGTAATGTACACATGACAAATAAAAGGCACCTTGCCTTTTTCCTTTCTATAAGGGCAGAATTGAATTTCTTTTGTCTCTATCTACTAATGGGATAAACTGACCCTGTACCGTGTTGCTGTTCATGCCATTGAATTTCAGACAAGCTTTCACAGACGGTTTCAGTTATCTTTAGTTGCAGTCAAGGATGATATTCATAGCTTGTTTTGTGTTACATCACTGACCTTAGGTTTGTATGGTATCCGCTCAAGCATTGCAAACTTCCTTCTCTGGATTACTTCCTGGCTTGTTTTCCAATTTTAGTCTGTGTTGTGTATATACTGTATACTATAGTATGTGTCTATTCTTTAATATATTTGCATTTATTTTTTCTTTGCTGCTGTAACAAAGAAATCTTGCCACTGTGGGACGAGTAAAGGTATATCTTATTATATCTTATCTTATCTTATCTTATCTCTTATCTTCCAAGGCTATTGCAAATGTGGTATATTCAAAACATAATCATTCCTGACTCAAGGAGCATCTGCATCTCAATCACAGTGTTTTAGACAGGATTAGCATTTAGAAGAGCTGTAACTTGACTTTGATGGACATTTGTTTTCTTTTGCATGCACTACTTGAGCAAGCTGTAGTGGACACGCCAAAATAGGGAATACATGCCTGCTTTGGGTGCAATTTTTGTCTCCTGGATTTTGCATTTACACTTGGACTTGGACATTGGATTTCTTTTTAGTGAACACGGATTTATTCCTTCATTAGCTAGATCATTGATTTGCATTGACATACAGCACTTCTATATGTGGTTCTTCACCAAATTGTCACCACTTTGTTGGAGGCACACAATTGTATAGGACATCTTTCAAAATGAGTAGGAATACATTTTCCCTTCACTTGAGGTAGGAGACACAAATCTATTCCAGCATGACAATGCCGTTGTACACAACAAATGGAAGATCTTAAGTTGCCTGCTAAAGGGCCCTGACCTCACTCCCTGACTGAACACCTCAATGATGAAATAGGAAACTGCAGATTGGTACCATTGGTACCATTACCATTGGATTGGTATGTGCTTCTTTTTGAACATCCTATTCAACATTTAGACCCAATTTGCTGCTATAATAACTTTCACTCTTCTGGGAGGATGTTGCACTAGATTTTGGAGTGAGCTTGTGGAGATTTGTGCTCATTCAGACACAAGGGTGTTAGTACAGACAAGCATTAATGTAGGTGAGGTGAGGAGGCCTGGGGTGCAGTCAGTGTTCCAGATTCATCCAAAAGATGTTTAGCAGGGCTCAGGTCAGAGCTCTAGAGCAGGCCTCTTAGGATCTTCCACTGTAACTAATATAAACCATATCTTTATGGAGTTGGCATTTTGCACAGGTGCATTAACATGCTGAAACAGATTTGGGTCTTTTAGTTCAAAGAAAGGGCAAAGTTAATGCTGCTACCTCTAAACATATCCTATACTTCGAGCTAACAGTTTGGGAAAACGCCACGTCTTAGTTCAATTGTAAATATAGTGTATTTCCAGATCAATATCTGTAATGGTGTGAACAATTTAAATATTAAGATATATAAGCCAAGTTATTTTCTTTTTCTGTTAGTTCCATTCCACGTCTTTGCATCTCCTATCCTGTTAAATAAATTGTTCTTGATATGAGATGATCTGCTCAGCAATAGCTCTCTTCCCATCCATCGAGATGGACACTTTTATGTTAAGCCGCATGGGTAAGAGGTAATTCATGACGTTCTGCCGATATTTCTGACATGATGTACTGTCTCAGGAACAGACACAACACAACTTTCAAGTTTCCGAAATCAGAGAATGCTGCTGATGCAGCAGGTTTGAGGATTAATGACCTTTATTTAAATCTATTGGTATTGGATAAATGGTGTTTTATTAGACCATGATTTATTCAAATGTATTAAATATTGTACATTGGATTTGACTTCAAACATGTTGGTTCTCTCAGTAATGTTCTATGTTTTTTTTATTTTTTTGTAAAAATATTCATAATCAGCTATATTTTAGAATATACGCTCATTTTCCTGTTCCTTATACTAAAACACTATGCCCTTTCTGTAAACCATGGAAACCTACATACATATTTATACATATGTTATTATAACCTTCACCTTTCTGAGAAGATGCAAGAACTTTCAAGTTCCATTAGCAGTGAGCTTGTGGAGATTTGTGCCCGTTCAGCCACAAGGATGTTAGTAAAGTCAGGTACTTAAGTGGGTGAGGTGAGGAGGCCTGGGGTGCAGTCAGCATTCCAATTCATTTGAAGGTTGTTCAATATTGTTGAGGTCAGAGTTACAGCACAGTGGCATTGTCATGCTGGAAATGTTTTGGGGTCCTATACATCCCACACATATGTGTGCCTCCAACTTTGTAGTAATTGTTTGGGGAAGAACCACAGAGAAATCAGGTATCCCTGTACTAGTGTTCATATATTGTACATGCTTGCATCCATATGCAAATCAGTGCAAAGTGATATGAATCCAGCTCCTGTTTGAGTGTATGTTATTTAAGATTCAAAACTGAGGAATGGAGAAGGAGTGTGCTGGTACTGATCTTTAAGAATAAGGGAGATGTGCAGACCTGCAGTAACTACAGGGAAATTAAGTTGATCAGTCACACCATGAAGTTATGTGAAAGAGTAGTGGAAGCCAGGCAAAGAGAAAAGGTGACCATCTGTAGCAACAGTATGGTTTCATGCCGAGGAAGAGCACCACAGATGCCTTATTTACTTTGAGAATGTTAATGAAGAAGTATAGAGAAAGTCAGAAGGAATTGCATTGTGTGTTTGTGGATTTAAAGAAAGTGGTGAGAGAGGAATTGTGGTATTGTATGAGGAAGTCAGGTGTGTCAGAGAAGTATGTGAGGGTGGTGCAGGACATGTATGAGGACAGTGTGATGGCAGTGAAGTGTGCAGTAGGAACGACAGACTGGTTCAAGATGTAGGTGGAACTGCATCAAGGATCGGCTCTGAGTCCTTTCCTGTTTGCAGTGGTGATGGAGGAGTTCAGGTACCTGGGGTCAACAGTGTAAAGTAATGGAGAGTGTGTTAGAGAAGTGAAGAAAAGAGTGCAGGCAGGGTGGAGTGGGTGGAGAAGAGTGGAAGCAGGAGTGATTTGTGATAGAAGAGTATCTGTTAGAGTAAAAGGGAAAGTTTATAGGACTGTGGTGAGACCTGCGATGTTGTATGGTTTAGAGACAGTGGCATTAAGTAAAAGACAGGAGGTGGAGCTGGAGGTAGCAGAGATGAAGATGTTGAGGTTTTTGACGATGGACAGGATTAGAAATGAGGCGAGATTGAGATGGTTTGGACATCAGAAGAGGGACATGGAGTATATCAGTAGGAGAATGCTGACCAGGAAGGAGAAAAAGAGGAAGACCAAGGAGGAGTTTTATGGATGTGGTGAGGGAAGACATGCAGTGCTTGAAATTGTATCTTGTTAAATAGCTTAAATCTCTATTTGGACTGGATTTGTTATACACTTGGTGGTGATAATGTAACTGTCAGGCTTTTTAACAGATTTTCTATTTTATTTTTAAAATTATTATTTGAATAGATTCCAATTAAATATGGTAATAGATTGGGGAAGAACCACAATATTACAAATAGTTTATTCCCATATTGTGCTGTATTGTATAGATATACATAAACTCACTGTCTTCTTTATTAGAAACATCCGTATGGAGTTATACAATTAAACAGGTATGCTGCAGCAACACAATGGATCAGATTCAGTATCTTTCTTTTTTATTCCCTTTTGCTCTACTTGTTAAAAAGTGAATTTTTTCTAACTTGGTGCCCCTCATCTGATTTCATGTCCGTTCCCATTTCTCCCGGTTCGAGAATGTGATCAGTTTCCTTTTCTTGTATGATTTTTGTATGATAAACTTAGTGCCCCTCATTTAAATAATAATAAAAAACATAATCACACCAATAACCCACTGAGCCACTTTTGCAAATAACATTATCTCAGGAAAATAGCACTTTATCATCTTGTAGCATTTTACCATCCGTGGCCACATGCTATTTCACTACATGATTCGATGTTTTGCTCATGCAGAGATGCCTTTCCGTGTAACATGTAACAACTGATTATTTGAATATCCTTCCTGTAATCGCTCAATCTGGCTATTTTCTCTGATCTCTTCCATCAGAGAGGTGTTTCTGTGCACAGAACCGTTTCTCACTTATTCTTTTACACCGCACTGTGTAAAGTCCAGAGACTGCCATGTATAAAAAAGTGTTAATGAAAAAAAAAAACACAACCAGCCAATTCGGCACCAACAATTATGTCTAAGAGGTCACGCTATTATTTTACCCCTATGCTGATGTTCGTTGTGTACATACGTTTGTAACTTGTCTATGGTTTTGCCCTGTGCTGCTACAAAATGATTGGCTGATTGGGTAACTGAGCATGAATAAATAGGCATACCGGTGTTTCTAATAAAGCGGACAGGAAGCCTATATGTATAGCAATACCTCTGCAAACACTTCCCAAAGAAAGGAATAATGCTCTCAGAGCGCTGGGTAGAGGAATGTGTTATGGGAGTACTGTGTTTTAATTAAAACACACTTTTACTGTGACTCCCCAAGGCAAAGAGGGTAAATGCCAATATAAATCTGTCTCTCTCTCTCTCTTTCTCTCTCTCTCTCTCTCCTGTGTCTTTTCATCATGCTATGTTTATTTACAGGAATGAGTACAGAACTGCTGCTCCGTTACTTTGGATACTTGAATCAATAGCTATTTAAAAACATTAAGAAAGAAAGAATGTTGAACCAAGATAATAATTGATGAATTTTATTCCGTCTGTTTATATCTGTTTATTGGGTCTGTGATTAATTTGTTTTCCCATCATGGGGTTAAAATAATAGAACTGTCCACTTAATGATTGATGAATTAATTTTGATGCAAAAGTCACATTCTATTTGCCACATAGACAACCATACAGAGTACGATGTGCAATTCAATGCTTTCGACAACCGGTCTGTGACATAAAACGGAACGTAGAGGAAGTATAGAATGGAATAAAAAAATCCGAAATAAATAAATTGAAGAATAAAAAAAGTTTAATAGTGTTAATAGGTTAAATAGCTATTGGGAAGGTGGTAGTGGTTAAAGCTCTGTGTTACTAATCAGAAGTTTGGGGATTCCCAAGCTGCAGTATTGCCAAGCAGGCACTCTTGGGGCCCTTGAGCAAGGCCCCTAACCCTTTGTACTCCAGGGGTGCTGCATCAGCATCATGGCTGATCCTGTGCTCTTACATTGCTGGGATATGCTAAGAAAGAATTGTCCTCTGCTGTAATGTACATGTGACAAGTATAAAGCACCTTTCGCCTAGTTGCCAATAGAATTGCAATAAAATGTTACTACTACCATAATAATAATAATAATAATAATAATAATAAACACCATCACTTAATCACCACAGTAACTGACCGAGCCACTGGTGCAAATAAAATGGAGTAGCATTTTTATCTTCGGCTACATGCATTTCCACAAATAAATGTGTTTTTGTTTTGTTTTTCTTATTTATTCCCCATACTCCGATTTGTACATAAAGTCCCTTTTTTCCCGAACGTAGTGCTCCTCATTTGATTTTACGCCCGTTCTCATTTCTCCAGGTTCGAGTGGCACCTTCAGTTTGAAATTGCACGATATCCAGCATGAGCCGTCCGTTTAACAGGAAAAAAGGTAAGTGATTGTGTCGGCTCTCTTCCATGCCCTTTTTATTTGCTTTTCCCCCCTTGCATCCCTAAAGCTCACGTAGACCCCAAAGAATCACTCTTAAGGCACCAAAACGCCACGTCCTCAAAGAAAAAAAGAAACCCGAGGCATGACTCAGAATGTTTGCCTTTCTTCCTTTCTGTCACTCTCTCAATTGTCGTTCACCTTTCTGTCAAAGTCATCCATTTCTTTTTCATCTCTCCACCTCCACGTCTGCTCCAAACAGCTTGATGCATGTCCCTCTGCCTGCTCTCATCCGTCTGTCCCAAATGAATTAATGACTCCATGAATGTGATGAGCCCAAACTCGGCCTGGATCTCAGATGGCTCATATAAACTGTTAAAGCTGTTGAAGCTTTCAGGTTCATTTAAGCTGTGCATGCCTTGTTCTGATCAAATCAAGCCTGTAATCAGAGAGCAAACTGATAGGAAAGCTTTTGATCATCTCAGTCTTACATCTCAGACTTTCCTGATATTGATGAGGTTACTATTTCATTTCTTTCTGTGTAACTTGGATCAAAAGTCTGCTGCGAAATGGCAAATTAAACCCCTCCATTCTCAATATACACTATAAATCTCTATTAACTCTTCGGGGAAGTTTGTTTTCAGTGACCCTTCAGCTGTCGTCTGAACTAATAGCTAATGGACAGCATTAAAAACACATTTATTTTAGTATAACAGCATTTTCCTTCATTCATTTTATACTTTCGAGAAGCCAAAGTTTCATACGTCTTCATCTAACGATGATTGAGCGTTTTTTTAAAAACTCAATTTCCATAGCTAACAGATCTGAATGAACAGAAATCCTTGAAGAAAGTATACACAAACAGGGTTCTCAAAATAATGATTTATTCTAAAACATTAACTTTATAGGTATAATACATGGACTGTGCAGTTATTAGTTTGTAGTTGTGCCTCACTAAAAAAAAACAACCCACTGAGTTTAATAAAATGCATATAGTTTCCACATGGCTAAACTGAATTTGTTTTTGTATGTCAGATATTATTATTATTATTAATGTATTTTTTAAATGTCTGACTACAAGGACTGATCATGTAAATTGATCATGCCCACTTTCCAAAAATTGGGAGTCACATGTAATTCGAAATGCATTCAAATGAAGAATTCATTTTTGTTCAGTAGTTTCTGGGACTGGTTTGATTTAGTTGGGATCGTCAGGGGGCATCAGTAGGAATGCACATGAGTCTGATTATAAGGTTCAAGCCAGCTGGCATACACAACACAGTTGCAGAGTTCACAGCAATAAACAACAAATTAACATGCGTATCGTGAACTTACACGTGAGGACATGTGACTGTGCATACAAACAACTAGCAATGCACCTAGTCATCGCCTTATAACCGCTCCTTAATACATGTAATCAATACAGCATGTGTAGAGACCGTTAGCATTTATAGGGCTAACAATAGCTTCATAAAAAAGCAGATATATTAAACATTAGTACGCTAGAATACAGTAATATAAACAAGGTTAAAGAACATGGTTAAAATGTAAATGTTATCCATCCTGACCAGGCAAATACTAAGGATGAATAAGTGAAAGAATGACGCAGTCGCAGTGTTCGTAATAACACGTGGCGTTTCTTTATCTAACTTCTAATTACTCACCTACAAAAAGGACAAATTCCTAGGCCTGATGTTTCTTAAAAGGATGTATACCGTATTTTTTTAGACTATAAGCCACTACTTTTTTCCCACGTTTTGACAACGAAGCGGCTAATTCATGGATTTTTCCTGGGTTTTTCCCGGTTTCACAAACTTCAGGCCAAAAAATTGAACCCCATAACATTAGACCAAAGAAATTTCGGAACGGAAACGAAAAAACGCACCTCACCTGTGTTCTGAGCTGCACGGCATCGGGAGAAAAAACTTTCACCGGTGTTGATTTTTAAACACACGACGATGACAAAAGATAAACTCCAGAGAGAAATACAGTGGTACCTTGACCTAGGAGTTTAATTTATTCCGTGGACGAGCTCGTATCTCATTTTGCTCGGACATTAAATCAGTTTTCCATATTGAAAATACTTAAAATGGCATTAATCCGTTCCAACCCTCAAAATGCGTTTTTATGTTTCATTTTATTAAATTGGAAAATACATTTCTAAATAACAAATCGACGACTTCAGCTAACGAAAAAGCTGGTGTGTGTGTGTGTGTGTGTGTGTGTGTGTGTGTGTGTGGAGGGGGGGTAGAGGCGATAAGCGAAGGCGAATTGAAAACTTGTTTTTTTACTATCACTCCTGTACACTACGTATCCCTAAACTTCAAAATTTTTACTTTTTCTTCTTTGCTTATCTAAATTTTTGTCACAATCTTCGCTTTCTGGCTTCGCTTCGCCCTCTAGCAGCAGTGTCTGGAGCTCCTTAATTTTTTTTTATTTTTGCTCACGTAACAAAGAAAAAAAATCAAAAGGAAGGAGGAAGACAGTGAACAATGACTTTCTTGGTCGGCTACTGTTTAGATACAAGCCGATACAGGCAGGTTTCCAAAACTCGTACTTTTTAATTTTTTTTGGCAACAGCATTATGGGTTAGTCAAAGAAACTTAGAAATGAGCATCAGAAAATAATGAGCACATATTCCTCAGTCTCACACGCACACACACGCAGTAATACCGAAAGAATGCAGGAACGTGCTGTTCCCAAAATGCCGCACTGCTCTTAAAGGAGCCACAACATATTTCACCCGTTACACCGTGTAACAGACACTGTCTTTCGGGTAAAGCCTGTGTAAAGTTCATTAGTTTCTTCTAGAAAGATGTTCCACTAAATTATGGAGATTAGATTTTAAGACACTTAGGATTAGATTTCAGACCAGATATCTGCACAGCGGTATTGCAGGGGTACAAGCCCCGGTATCGCCAGGCTGACACTCTTGGGCCCTTGAGTAAGGCCCTTAACCCAGGGGCGCTATACCATACCCTCTGACCCCAGCTTCCAAACAAGCTAGGATATGTGAAGAAGATAATTTCACTGTGCTGTAATGTATTTGTGACAAATAAAGGCTTTTCTATTCTATTCTTGGATGAAGAATCTCCACTGTTTTAGACGCCTGTCCACAGAGCCGTTTTGTTTCTCAGAGAACACCATGACACCACCCTGGTCAATATGAAACAAAACCAGCCTTGAAACCCCTTTCACTGAGCCACAAAAGTCTAGCCACTCGTTTCATGACCGCAACAAGAGTGACATTTACCAAAGCGAAAGCTCTAATCATTATGTGACGGTGCATTCATTAGCGCTCAGTTCCATGGGGGAGATAATGAGCGGGACTCATTAGGAGGATGGCTCTGGACGAGAGTCGATGTCCTAATGTTTCATCTGCACACCTAAACCGGGCAAAGTCATCGTGCACCGTTTGAACATTACGGCCGGTCAATATAGTGCCGAGCCGAATATCACATTAGACTCCCATTAATCTGAGAGTAGCAGAGCAGCGGAGGGAGCTGGAAAAGATTTGCTACATATTTATGCAGAATTATTAATCTAGAGTAATGAGCTGGTTGAGACGTTTAAGGTCAGCAGATTTGAAGACCATATTTTGAATGCATGCTTCATAATGGATTTGTCATTAATGAACTCATGGATTTTTAATCAGTCGATTATTGCTGCTCATGACCTAAAAAAAAAAAAAATAATACAAGGTTACAGGACATGGGGAATAAAGTCAGGGTGATGGTGAGATTGAAAATAAAATTGTCTGTCTGTCTGTCTGTCTGTCTGTCTATCTATCTATCTATCTATCTATCTATCTATCTATCTATCTATCTGTCTCTCTGTCTATCTGTCTCTCTGTCTGTCTGTCTGTCTGTCTGTCTGTCTGTCTGTCTGTCTGTCTGTCTGTCTGTCTGTCTGTCTGTATAGATGTCTACTGCTCCACAGTGGTGTTTGCCCCTTCCTGATTTCTTATTTTCTTTGCATGTTTTTACACTTGAAGGTTTTTTATTATTGAGGGAAAACAAAATTCAAAATTACATGGCCCTGTGTGCAAAAGTGTTTGCCCCATAAACCTAATAACTGGTTGGGCCGCCCTTAGCAGCAACAACTGCAATTAAGCGTTTGCGATAACTTGCACTGAGTCTGTTACAGCGCTGTGAAGGACTTTTGGCCACTTATTTATACAGAATTGTTGTAATTCAGCCACATTGGAGGGTTTTCCAGCATGAACCCCCTTTTAAAGGTCATGCAACAGCATCTCAATAGGATTCAGGTCAGGACTTTGACTTGACCACTCCTTTGGTTTTTCTTCAGCCATTCAGAGGTGGACTTGCTGGTGTGTTTTGGATCATTGTCCTGCTGCAGAACGCAAGTTCGCTTCAGGTTGACGGAATATGACACACACCTTCCAAACTTTTGTCTTGTCAGTGTTTGGAGTATTGTTCCAAAGTCTTAGGGATCATCAAGATGTTTTCTGGCAAATCTGAGACGAGCCTTTATGTTCTTTTTGCTCAGCATCGGTTTTCATCTTGGAATGATGCAGATCATTTTTGCCCAGTCTCTTTCTTATGGTGGAGCCATGAGCACTGACCTTAACTGAGGCAAGTGAGGCCTGCAGTTCTTTGGATGATGTTGTGGGGTCTTTTGTGACCTCTTGGATGAGTCGTTGCTGTGCTTTTGTAATAATTATAGTCGGCTCCTGGGGAGGTTCTCCACTGTTCCATGTTTTTGCCATTTGTGAATAATGGCTCTCACTGTGGTTCGCTGGAGTCCCAAAGCTTGAAGCTTTGAAAAGCTTTGAAGCTTGAAATGGCTTAATAACCTTTTCCAGACTGATAGATATCAATTACTTTCTTTCTCATTTGTTTCTGAATTTCTTTGGATCTCAGCATGATGACTAGTTTTGAGGATCTTTTGGTCTACTTCACTTTGTCAGACAGGTCCTATTTAAGAGATTTCTTGATTGCCAAACAGGTCTGTCTGTCTGTCTGTCTGTCTGTCTGTCTGTCTGTCTGTCTGTCTGTCTATCTATCTATCTATTTATCTATCTATCTATCTCATAAATCTTTCACACAACACATTTTGCTTTGTGCTTCATTAAGTTAATGAAAACTTCAGATTGCTGTACGCATTTTATTCCATATTTCGTCAAAGAGCTTTAATTGTCGCCGCTAATTTCGAGGGTCCTTCAACCTGCTGGGAGCAGGAGAGTAGTGAAGAACACTCTTTGCCTGATCAGAAAAAGTCCTAATTGCCTGCAGCCACTTAAAAAAAAAACCACCATACTAGAGCTGTGCATCCAATTAGCAGCCACAGAATGTTAGCACACCACAGTGGCAGAGATTTAGAGCCTAATAAACTCACAAGCTAGCATAAACAGACCCTGACGTATTTGGATGTTTCGCATTTGAAAAGTATTCAGTTATTGCATGCAGGCAGGTGCAAGTTTGGTCTTTAGTGACTGCAGAGCAAAGTTATGATGGAGGAACAATGTAATTAGTGACAATCTAGTGTTCTTTTAAAACCATTAGTGTCATTATGGGGGGTCTTTATATTTAATAACATTTTGTACCACTGTGTCAGATGTTTAGAAGTTTTTTTTTTTGCTGTAAGCATATGAAATAAATTGTCTGTGTTTATAGCAGTAATCAAAAGATATGGTAAAGGATCCAAGATTAATTTCCATAACTAGCAATAAAGATGATAATTGTAGCAAGCAAATGTCACAAGCTACAGTTATATTAGGATCTTTTAGAGTGGGCCAAACATTTCTCCAGGTTTGCAGGAGATGTATAGAAATGGAAAAATCTCACCATTGAGGTATATTTGTAATTTATAGAAAGCATACAATTACAGTATATACTGTATAATTCATAGTTTGGACATGTGCAGAGGAGGGACATGGGGTATATCAGTAGGAGAATGCTGAGGATGAAGCCACCAGAATCAAGACCAAGGAGGAGGTTAATGGATGTGGTGAGGGAAGACATGCAGGTAGTAGATGTAGAGGACAGGGGGGGGTATTGAGATGGATGATTTGCTGTGGCGCCCCCTAATAGGAGAAGTCAAAAGAAGAAGAAGAAGAAAAGAAGTAATAATATAATATATAATACAAATACATTGCAACACTAGTTTCTACAGTAGTTTTTGTCATTGTTTTTTTTCTCTCTCACTGTTATTCGTTATAATTGCTGAGAATTCTGGCCAGTTGATTAATTCTGGTTTTATTTAACCACAGCACACAATCGAAACTGTGCTTTTAATAGTGAATAATTAGTAAAATTCTGGTGCTGCATATTGTGTCGCTTGCTTGCTTTGTGCAACACTACCAGGATTTTTGTTATAGTGGGCTTGTATTAACAATGTAGTAATTATCAAGGTAATAATGCCAGTTTATATATAGAGTGCATATTCACATGATTGTGCTGTGTAAAGTGTGCAGAGGAAAGGTATCCCTCTTTCACCCTGTGTATGTAATGAGCAGTTGAAACACTTCATCACTGTCAGTGTTCGGTCACAAAAACATTGGGCGGTGTTTACTTAATTAAATTTCACGGCCAGTGATGTGACTTTGAAAAGTGCAATCCATCTTTTACTGAAGAGGGGAAAAAAAGAATAAAATAAATAAGCCCGGCTTTTGATTAACGTTTTAGTTGCTGGGTAGGCAGTTTAAAGGAAATCGAAGATAGCATGCTTTGAATATTGACAGAGGTATTAAGAGTTCAGGCTGGAAAGATTTCCAGATTCACTCACATGCAAAGTAGAATTGGCTTGGCTCTGCTCTGTGTTTATATATATATATATATATATATATATATATATATATATAAAAAAAAATGCGAAAAACAAAAAATACCGAAGTTTTGTCTGTATTTTTTTCATACATGGAAGTGTTTTATTAAGGTTATTAAGTTAGACAATGAAGCAGATGAGTTGCACATGTATTGCAACAATAATGAGGGGCTCAACTCTTGTCCTGATCCACTGTTTTGCATCTAAAATATAGGTGGTATGCATTTGTTTTTTTAACTGCTTTCATATTGCACTACTGAGATGTAAATGTAACCACAAATGTAGCAGAAGTTATCTGCATTGTTTACACTGTTTCGAGGAATCTTGGTTTATGAGGAAAATATCATTTGACTGTTTATTGGAAATGTTCAATGGCAATGACACTTTTACAAGCCATCAAATATAACTGTATGAGGTAAAAAAAAATTTACTTGCCAATAATAGATTACAGTTAAATAATATTCTTTAGACTTACATTTAAGATATTTATAAACTTTCATGTGGTATCATTTTCATTGTTCTACTATTCTTTGGTGAGAATTTATGACTTATGTTCATCAGACACCCCCCTCTCTTGTGGGCAGGTATACTCACCTGTGTATAGATAATTATGAATCTTCATCGTCAAATGTCTTTAAAATTTTGGGCAACCAGCACCTTTATTACCTGTTTTCTAATTCATCTAATCAAAATATTAATTTTCCCACAATTTGTAGACCAGTGTTATTTTTATATTATTACTATTATTATTATTATTATTATTATTATTATTATTATTATTATTATTATTCACCTCTGGTCTAAGAGCAATTTATTTAATTAATAATTTATTTGTCACAGATTAGTTTTATGAAACGACATTTATTCTGGATTTACAATCGCAAATATATAAAAAAATTGCTTAGTTAACTTATTTAATACAAGGAAGAAACCGTTAGAGGAACCAGACTCAAAAGGGAACCCATCTTGATGACACCTAATCATGGTATTATTAATAATAATAATAATAATAATAATAATAATAATAATAATAATTTCATAAGGTGCAACTATATAAGCAAAAAAACAATCGAATTGCATTTTATTCTTTAATTAACATTTTTTGTATTGAGAAACTGCATCCCCAACTGTGCAAAATTCATTAATCTCATACAAAATTTGAAACACATAATCTCGAGTACATAAGGATTAACAGTACATGTAACATACTCATAGTTGAAGCACACTGTCATGTCCATCAGCATGTTATTTACTTTTCAGTGTATGAATAAACACTTCAATCAGGGCCTTGTTTTTGACAGGATGCTGCTCAAGCTGAAACAGCCATGACAGCGCTGCATTGTCCTTGTTAAAGGCAGACATTAAGTGTGACAGTGTGTGAGACCATGACGCAAAAAAGAAAACCCCCACCACCCAAGTCAGATAGTGTAGCGCCTTCTTTTGGGTCATTTGTCACATTTACAGCTTTCTGTTCTCCCTGAGCTGTCTCTGAGACATGTGCAGTGAACCTGTACCTCACTTACAGGGAGTGCAGAATTATTAGGCAAATAAGTATTTTGACCATATCATCCTCGTTATGCATGTTGTCTTACTCCAAGCTGTATAGGCTGGAAAGCCTACTACCAATTAAGCATATTAGGTGATGTGCATCTCTGTAATGAGAAGGTCATGGGATATGTGACCAGGAAAACATGTCCATTGAGACTCCTGATGATCGTGAATAAACACTAGGAAATAAATAGGTATACCATTTAGAGGTCGGGCAGCTGATTATTCGGGACGATATTTGGCTTTTTTTAATTAATCGATTGTGCTGCAGATTAGGCCGATTATTAGGCATTCGTATCTGACACACTAAACCGTGCGTGTACCTTTGTGTTCTTGCGTGAAAGAACATAACTCTTCCAGTCCAGCAGGTGGCAGAAGTGTGTATTTGGCAGAGTTATATTTTTATATACTTATATGGTTTGTGTTGTTTAATAAATGTTTTGTTTAAGCGATTTTCTGTATCAAGTGTTATTTAACTGTTAAATTGAATGAGATGAAAGGAAAAAAAAAATCTGGCAAACATATTGAGCAAAAAAAATCGGGAACATACCGGATTCTAAATATCGACATTGGGCAGAAAAAACCCATATCGGACAATCTCTAATACCAGTAAAACTTTCTTTCGGTTTCTCCTATTAAGGGTCGTCACAGCAGATCCTCCGCATGTTTGATTTGGCACGTTTTTAAGCTGGATGCCCATCCTAACGCAACCCTTCCCATTTATCCAGGCTTGGGACCGGCACTAAGAGTGGCTGGGTTGGTTCCCTGACCAGTGTGCAGTCACTGTTCACATTCATCCCTAAAGGTGTTCAATAATGCTGAGATCTATAGCAGGAGCTCTTCCACTCCAACCCATGGAAAGCATATCTTCATGGAGCTGGCTTTGTAGACAATGGATTAGGATCTGGATTAGGTCTGGGTCTTGTAGTTCAAGAGAAAGAAAAAATCTAATGCTACTCCATCCAAAGGCATCCTGTACAAGTGTGTGCCTTCAACTTTGTGGTTATAGTTTGGGAAAGAACCAAATATGGCTGCAAAATTGTCAGCAACCTATATTATAGATGTGATGGGCTCTTTGTTTTTGGTATGTATTTGTGTGTGCGTGTGTGTGTGCATGTGTTCTTGTGTGTGTGTGTGTGTGTGTGTGTGTGTGTGTGTGTGTGTGTGTGTGTGCGTGCAAGTGCAAACTCTTCCCGTATTGGCTTCATAAGGTTTATGCTTAACTTCCTGTATGCTATGTGCCAGGATCCTGGTGACATTCTCACTAAAGCACCATCAAAAGACTTATTGACATTAATACAGGTGTTCTGAATGTCAAGTCATGAGAGGTTATTAAATACCTTCATAATCTATAACCAGATTTCCAATAATACCTTTTTCTTTCTGCACATACAGAGAACATGTGGTTTTCTTTTTTCTTCGTTTGATTTAACCCAGACTGCTATAAAGGAAAAATGCCACTGACACAGATCTTTATTTCTAATTATCTATTTAACTGAATAACTATTGTTCATTTTAAACATTACAGCAAAAACATTGACAGAACCTCCCTCTGTGGGGAGACTTTCAGTCTAATGAACTGGTCCAAATGTAAACTGAGAAGCTAACTGACACTGACTCTTACATACAGTATATAACTGAAATGAATGGACATTCTGTGCCACTACTGAGTCTGGGTTCTCTCAACGTTTCTTCCTCATACAATCTCAGGAATTATTTCCTTGCCATTGTCACCACTGACTAATTGTAACCTAGTTATTTTTGTAAAGATGCTTTGGGACAATGTCTATTGTTAAAAGGACTATGCAAATAGTGTATATACAGTATACAAATATACAAATAGTATAACCAGTGGCTTGCATTTTAGGAATAAACTTATATGCACTAAACTTATAGGCACCAACATACAGTATAGAGGAAAATTGTTGATCCTATTTATTTCTGTAAAGCTACTTTGGGACAATGTCTATTACTAAAAAAAAAATTGAATTAAACTTAATAATATCCTGACTTTTGTAAAAAAGGAGGAGCAGCTTTGTCTTTCATTAGGTCACTGATTATACGAATCATATAAACAGCTGCATTGCTTATAGCTTGAACAGCTGTATTAGGCATTGAAATCTACTGAACTGTAAATATGACTGTTTCTATCTTTCTAGTACACTGTACATTTCATTGAACTAAAACATTTTAAACTTAAAAGTAAAACAGATTAAACAGATTTCAAGTCTATGTATGTATGAATTTTTTTAATTTTTTTTATTTATAATAATAAATCATAAATGAGCGTCACCATAACAACTTCTTAAACTTCTGTTCATTTAAATAGCACATTAAACTGCAACTTTGTTAACATATTAATAATTTCACACATTAAAAACAAACACAAATTCAAAATCACAACTAAAAAGATCTTTAAGCATCTTCAAGTGAGACCTGAAGCCCTCTATAGATAAAGCCTGGCGAATGTAGATGGGGTGAGCATTCCACAGGAACATCCAACAGCACATGATTTGTTGATCTTAGTGACCTCCATGCTGTGTGAGACCCTACTAGAGTTCCAATGTAATTTGGAGACAAGTTGTGTATCACTTTAAAAACTAATACTAACATTTTTAACTCTCTCCTGTACTTGACTGCCAGCTAATGGAGAGAAGACAGCAGTGGAGTGATGTGTTCCCTTCATCTCTACATACAGAGTATTACAGTTATCCAGTCGAAACAACAATTTTAATATAAATAACATTTATACACATTTACTTTTTGGCCCATGGCCCTCAATCAAGTTTGATTTTTGGCGTTTCATCGAAAATAGTTTGGGCACCTCTGAATGTTGTGTATTTGTGAGAGAGGTCCGAAAAAAAGCCAGTCTATTCCAGCCAATCAGTATCAAGTATGAGGGTTGCGTTAGGAAAAAACTTGTGCCGAATCGAACATGCGGATCACGAATACGGATGATCCGCTGTGGCGACCCCTAATGGGAGAAGGCAAATGAAAGAAAGTTTATTAAAAGGTATTATAGCTCTAAATATTCAACATGCTTGATTTTGTCAGGAGATTCATCTCATAAAAACCATGAAAAATCTACTGTGTGCAGCTTTTGACTGAAGCAGTGGGATGTACAGCCATTTCCCGTGATAGTTATTCCAGTGTGTGCGTTAAATCAACACACAGATTATGTATTCCACAGGGGAGATGTGTATCATCTGGCAGAACTCAGCGTGTCCTTTTACTCCTCTCAGCAGGCCGCTTTCATTCAGCTTTTATCAGCATTTATTCACCTCTCTGATTACAATCCAGACCTCCTCTTCTAATAAAAAAGAATGTTGAATTTGGCAATGTTTTTTCTTCGAATATCTCGATGACCTTCTTGTATTCAGACTCTGTGTGTTGGAACGTTTTGGGAATTTCTTTTTATTTTTAGCTTCTCCAATAGGGATTTATTTAGTCTTATGGATTAAAATAGCAGTAGGATTCAGCATTATTAATCTGTACCCATGAAGTACATAAATATATATATATATATATATATATACAGTACAGACCAAAAGTTTGGACACACCTTCTCATTCAAAGAGTTTTCTTTATTTTCATAACTATGAAAATTGTAGATTCACACTGAAGGCATCAAAACTATGAATGAACACATGTGGAATTATATATGGAATTAAATACATAACAAAAAAGTGTGAAACAACTGAAAAATGTCATATTCTAGGTTCTTCAAAATAGCCACCTTTTGCTTTGATTACTGCTTTGCACACTCTTGGCATTCTCTTGATGAGCTTCAAGAGGTAGTGACCTGAAATAGTCTTACAACAGTCTTGAAGGAGTTCCCCGAGAGATGCTTGGCACTTGTTGGCCCTTTTGCCTTCACTCTGCGGTCCAGCTCACCCCTAAACCATCTCAATTGGGTTCAGGTCCGGTGACTGTGGAGGCCAGGTCATCTGGCGCAGCACCCCATCACTCTCCTTCTTGGTCAAATAGCCCTTGATGCCTTCAGTGTGACTCTACAATTTTCATAGTCATGAAAATAAAGAACATTATTTTGAATAAGAAGGTGTGTCCAAACTTTTGGTCTGTACTGTATAAGTGATGTATATTTGTTATTGTTCATCCTCCTTAGCCCAAGTGTGCATATATTTCTTCATGTTTAGCCAAAAAATTCATTTTGTTAAAGAATTCCATAGTGCTGTTTCAGCCTGTAATTTGCTCAGATTCTGCCAATAATCACACTCTTCCAATTGTACATTATTGATTTTGGCATTTGGTCTTGATAACTGAATTAGGAGACATTCTCCATCTTATTAAGCGTGTACTAGAAATTGATTTTGTGTTCAGAATTGGGAGATGTTTCTTCATTTGCAGCACATTCTACATATTTTTGGAGCTCCTTCACTTAACAATGCTCAATCTCCTTCTAGATAAATCATGGATGCATACACCCGAAGCCCTGGCCAAGCATTTCATTCCCTACAATGTCAAGGTATGTATTTCTCTTTCATGGGTAACATTCCAGGTTATTAAGCAGTGAGGTTTTGGTTTTAGAGTCTTTATAAACTGTTCTTAATATATGATTGCAAGTAATTTATGTTTTGAGAATAAGATTATATGCTAGAGGTATAAGTTATGTAAAAAAAACACTAGAAACACTAACAGCAAGGACACTCATTTAGGAAATTTAGTTGTTAGACATTACAAAATATGGATACAAGTATTGAGACTTTTCCAGCCATATGTGGTTCTTCCTTAAACTTTTACCACATATTTTGAGGTAAATTATACATTTGGAGTATCTATGATACATGTATTTCAAATACATATTTGCATACCATTGCATAAATTACTGCCTGATACATAATATTATATTTATAATTAACAATAAAATGATTCAGTAGTTGATATGAACACAGGTGCCATCAGTCGTCTTGATATGAATATCTTGGTTATCAGTGTTGCTGATGAAAAATAGCCCTTTGTTACCAAACACCAAGTAACTAAATTAGGATAAAAGTTCTAAACTTTATCTGTGAGATCACAGGGATTATGTATGTGAATATTTGGTCTGTTAACTGGTTGCATATGTCATGACTCGGCCAAAGAAAAGCTGTTGCTATCTGTGTGTTTACTTTATTTAACTCAGTCGGTGTAATGTGAGGAAACAGATCCAATAGGCCACTTGATGGAAGATTTGCTGAGAAATTTCATGCTCCACTTGTATAATAATTATTTGGCATTTTTATAAAAAAAACAAAAAGACAGTATTTTATTTTGATACATGACCTGGCTGCTGTATTTTGTAGTTTATTTTGATACACTTAAAGTTAAGGTATTTGGTATTTTATTTAAAAATACTGTACATTTTGATGTATTCCTTGCCCAAGCCTGGTTCTAACCAGCTCTCTTACAGTCCTGCCACAGCATTTCTGTCAGGTTAAGGTCTGGACTTTGACTGGACGATTGCAAAACTTTGAATCTGTTCCTTTTCAGCCATTCTGTTGTAGATTAGCTTCAGCTGTCAGACAGAAGGCCTCACATTTGACACTAGAATACTTTGCTATTTAGAGGAATTCATGGCAAACTCAGTGACTGCAAGTTGTCCAGGCCCCATGGCTGCAAAAGAAGCCCAAATCATCACCCCTCCACTATCATTCTTGTCAGGTGCAAGTGCTGATATGCTGTGTTTGGTGTTGGCCAAACATGGTGATGTGCATTATGGGCAAACATCTCTATTTTGATCTAATTTGTCCAACAGACATTGTTCCTCAATATTTTGTGGATTGTTCCTGTTCTTTGGCTCATACCTGAGCCATGCAGCCTAATTCTTTTTAAACAGCTTTAATTCTTATTTTCTGGCAACCCTTCCAAACAAACCATACTTTGAGCATTGCTTAGTCTGACCTTGAAGTGAATTTACAGGGATTGGCAGAAGTCTTTAAAGTTTTCTACTTGTGAAATATGTTGCTCTCTATAGATTGATGGAGTTTAAATTGTTTTGGAAATGGCCTTATAACCCTTACCAGATTGATAGACAGTAACAAATGCTTCACTAAGAAATTACTGATGTCTCTCCTCTTTGGCATTGTGTTCACACACATCTGAATGCACCAGACCAGCAAACTTAAACTTTTATAGACTTGTCAAACTTATTGATGATCAAATTATCAAGGGCATTTAATTCACAGCACCTGGCTCCTTCTTTACCCCTTATATTCTGTGGACGCAGTAAAGGTGTGCTTAGTTTTTCACACATGGCATTTCAATTTCAGACTTATTTTGTAAACTAAATAATGAACAAAAATAATGTAAAAAGTAATGTGTTTTGTTTACCTGAGCTTTTATTTATCTAATTTAAATGGGGTCTGATAAGGACTTTTATTTTTTATTATTTCCTTATTCGTCAAAAAACATTGAATTCAGAAAGGGTGTACTTTCATTTTCACATGACAGCAGCTAGTTCTTATTTTAGAGAGTTTGTTTTCGTTTAATGACACTTTGATAAGAATTCAAACAGATCTCTCTTTTTTAAAACATCATAATAATGAATCCTTATTATGGTCCTTAAACAAACAGTGTTCACACTGTAATGTCATATTTCTTTGTTTAATATCGCCACTAGAATTTCTGCTGATTGATTACTATTATTTCTTATCATTAACTATATTTTAGGGTAAATTCTTTGGTCATATTTGTCAATAATTTCATAACAGCACCTTACACCTTGATGGAAGGTGGCAGCCCTGTGGTTAAGGTATTTTACTTTGGATCAGATTGTAATGAGTAAAAATCTGTGCATTAACACTGTGAAATTAATCAATCAATTAATCAGTCAGTATTGAATTGGTCCCCCAAACAATTAAGGGGCTTTGCAAAAATGCATGGATGGATAAATTCCTGTATTTGTAAATCATATAAAAAAAACCATTAACTAATTATTAAATAAAAGTAGTAATTAATAAACAAATCCATAAAATGATGAATAAACAGCGTATGTAGAGTAGCTCTCAAAAATGAGTACACCCCTCACATTTCAGCAACCATTTTAGTTGATCTTCTCAAGGGACAATACTATAGACATGAAACTTACTGTGCAGCTTGTATAGCAGTATAGATTTACTGTCCTCTGAAAAGAACTTATTATTGGCAAAAAAAAAAGCTGCCTTGTTCTGATTACACTTTAAATAAACATGTCAAAACTGTGTGTCAAAATTTAGTTTCAGGTTGTTGAGATATATATATATATATAGGGAATGCTAAAAAGCGTCAAGGTAACCGATGATCGAGATAAACGAAAATGAAAATGTCGGCAGTATATTAGCGTGCTTGAAATTTCTTTATGTACATGATGTGCGTTAATAAATTAGAATGTGCATGCACGTGTTTTTGGATGTTTTTTTACACAACATCGTTGCCACGATTTGTTTGATAAATGGCATGCTATAAAAATGTACATACATGTTTGTTTATACCAAAAGGCACATGTGCACCAACTAACAGCAGAGATTTACTAGTATACAATACAAACCACCGTCCATTCTCCATACAAACCTTTATTATATTCTCCAACATTTCAAACACAAAGATCGCTCACAAAATCACTAAAAACGTGCAGGGTGTAGTTCATTTTTAACAAAAAGCTAACCCGTGTGAACATTAAATTCTCGAGTCATTTCACTCTGACACACAGCTCTGAAAAGTGTCCTACACATGTAGCATCTGTAAGGCTTGATTTTTCCGCCACTTCTGCAAGTTTTTCTGCGGCTGCACAGTGCCGTCTCACTACCGTATATAAGACGCACCCTGGGTGATATATATATATATATAAAAAAGCTAACCCGTGTGAACATTAAATTCTCGAGTCATTTCACTCTGACACACAGCTCTGAAAAGTGTCCTACACATGTAGCATCTGTAAGGCTTGATTTTTCCGCCACTTCTGCAAGTTTTTCTGCGGCTGCACAGTGCCGTCTCACTACCGTATATAAGACGCACCCTGGGTGAT
>MU562658.1:2449494-2551994 GCA_024362625.1 Silurus asotus
TGTAAATTTGTCAGTAATAATGTTTAGGTAGGTGGTACATGTGAAAGTAACATTCACATAAATACCAAGACCCACGTTTTCCCAGAAGAACGTTAACCGGAGCATTACACTACATCTTCATTGAATCCTGGTAAAATAATTCCCCAAAGTAAGCGACTTAGAAATACTCAGGTGATTTATGAAAGAAAGATGATTCATCAGACCAGGGTGTAAATTTGTCAGTAATAATGTTTAGGTAGGTGGTACATGTGAAAGTAACATTCACATAAATACCAAGACCCACGTTTTCCCAGAAGAACGTTAACCGGAGCATTACACTACATCTTCATTGAATCCTGGTAAAATAATTCCCCAAAGTAAGCGACTTAGAAATACTCAGGTGATTTATGAAAGAAAGATGATTCATCAGACCAGGCTTTCTTCCCCTGTTGCTCCATGGACCATTTCTGATGTTTTTCTGCCTATTTTAGCTGCTTATCTCTGGTGGTGTAGGGGTCAGAATGGGCACTTTGACCTGCAGCTAGACAGCTCCATATGCAGTGGTCTTGACTGATCTGACCCTTTCTGTCAGATCCAGCATTTCCTTTTTTTTCCAGTAGTTTATGCTACAGTGGCACTTTTGTGTTCAGCAGTTGTCCTTCCTGTAAACATTTTTGTAATTACAGTACTACGGGTGTGAATCTTACAACAGCGTATTATCGCCAATATGGGATTAAAAAAAAAATAATTGGAAGGAGTTTTAAACTAGAAAATGTAGATTTTTTTTTCTCAAAAATGTAAACAACTTAAAGATTTTGAGTCCAATTGAAAATCTATGGAACAAACTAAAGTTCAAAGTTCATAGAAGAGATTTACAGAACTCGATTGTTTGTGTGGAAGAATGGGCCAAAATCACACATGAGCAATGCAACTTGGAAATGTTGAGTTTTAAAATTTCGTGCCTCCTTCCCTTTCAATTCTTTTTCATCCCGTATTGGCCCTAATACACCGTCGTACAATCTTCACATCCTCAATTTTTTAAGTTACTGCAACTGGCTACATTTTCATCGATGAATACAAGCAGTCAGATATAATCTGTCTTGAAATCTCTTTTTATTTTATTTGCTTTAAGAAAGTACATTTTCTGAAAGTAGCCAACTTCAAACATAACTGCAGACAGCAGGTCCCATTAGAACTAATAAACACTAGTAAATACTAAAAGCAAATGTCAAGTACCTTACCTGAGTACTTATATATAGTGTAGTGTACTTAAAAAAAAATTATGTTAACAAATGTATACAAATTTAATTATAAACCAAAACAAATTGGTGATTTATTGTGTGAATATGTTCACACAATAAATCGCATAAGGATTCATTATTATGATGTTTTAAAAAAAGAGAGATCTGTTTGAATTCTTATTAAAGTGTCATTAAACTCAAACAAACTCTCTAAAATAAGAACTAGCTGCTGTCATGTGAAAATGAAAGTACACCCTTTCTGAATTCAATGTTTTTTGATGAATGAGGAAATAATACAAATAAAAGTCCTTATCAGACCGCATAGGTGCTACAGTAACTACTTTATACAGGGAACCCTACAAGGCCTGCTGTATTGGCGATGCTTTGAGCCATCTGTCCAGCCCTTGATAAAATCAGTGAGATCCTTACTCTTGCAATTTGTCCTGCTTCCAACAGATCAACTTCAGAAACCGAATTATTGAAAAAAATTGCTGCCGATTATTTCCGACTCCTCGATAGCTATCAATGTATTGAGATAATCAGTACAATTGTTTTGATGTTATCATATGGCTGATCGGTGTCACCGCTTTACCTGTTCAACATGAAAATCTAAAACTCATCAAGCTTGAATCGATTTTCCACATAATGCCAGATTTTCAATCTGCTTGCATTCACATGTAATTGGCAGTGGTTCCTTCTAGTCATCATGAATTGAGACTTGTTTGGGCTCTGCATTTGAGGGATGATCGTTGAGGGAACTTTGACGGATCTGAAACGATGTTTGACACCTCAATTCAATTAATTTTTATTTGTATAGCATTTTTAACAATGTACATTGTCTCAAAGCTCAAAGCTGAAAGCTTTACAGAGACAAAACTGTTATATAGTTGCATATAAAAATGTATGTGCCTTTGGTGCCTGTAAGTTATCCTATTAGTTATTTCTTTTACAGCTGGGGATGGTCCTCAACAGCCTAAATATCCATGAAGTTACTAAGCAACTCAAGATCTATTTTTTGACTACAATTCATATAAACAGTCTACTATAATGGCAAAGGATCACAGGTTGCATGAAAAGATTTTGCATTTCAGCACCTATTACTGCACACCTCACGATGAAGAAAATGTAATGAATGGACATTCGGTGTCACCCAAAGGTGGATGCGTTCCCTTTTGAATCTGGTTTTCTGAATCTGGAAAAACTTCAAACAAAAGTTATACGGAAGAAATTAATATAGTCTTATAGGATGACATGATTTGTATTGCTGCTCAGGAACAACGTACAGTATCACGAGGGCTCTCGAAGGTTCTCTTCACACTCTTACTTTTTTTTTTAATTATTATATAGCACTTTTTACAACAGACATTGTCTCAAAGCAGCTTTACAGAAATCAACAGTTAAGGTGAATTGGTGTGTATTTATCCCTGATGAGCGGCCATGACGACTGTGGCAAGGAAAAACTCCCTTAGATGTTATGAGGAAGAAACCTTGAGAGGAACCAAACTCAAAAGGGGAACCCATCCTCATTTGGGTGACATCAAGAGAGTGATCATAAATCTTGAAACAATACAGAACACTGGAGAGTGAAAACTAACATGAGCACTGGAGTATAAGATTATAAGTAATTATCTTTCTACAGTCTTATACAGTCATTTGTGGTTATAAAACTAGGAGCTACTGAGCAACTCATAAAATAGCTCAACATTTGTGATCACCACAGATCCAACACCAGCTTCTCCATGCCAGAACCTTTAAACACTCCAGGAGGTTCAATGTTAAAACTCCACACATGTAGTGGGATCCAATTGGCACTGGTACGTCTCTAGTTGGTTCAGGAAGTTTGCAAATTTGGCATCTACTTCTTTAAAGGTCCATAATCTTCATGAGGTGGGACGTGACTGGGGCTGGAGCAACCTCAGGATGCCTCGGGATGGGGAGAGAAAGAAAAGCAGTGGAGAGGAATTAGCGTAGCTGCTGTTCATGATATTAACAGCACAAGTTGATAACGTGCATGTGATCAGATGTTCTGGAGCACAAGGTTATGATGTGAGACGTATGTTATGTGTAGGCTTTGCTAAAAAGATACGTCTTTGATCTGCAATTTAAATCCTGTTTTCCTGGAGGTTTAAAATGAATTAAAACCAGATTACAGTCATATCCATATGTTAATAAAATGATCATCGCCCTATGGCACATCATACGCAAACATTTCAATCTATTTGAATTACAACTGTAATTTTCAAATCATTAGGTGTCTGTCGCATTGTCTTGTTTTTTTATATCTCGAACCTTCAGGTCTTATCCCACTTATTCGAGTCATCATTAGACCGCATGGGCTGCAGCCCAACTGTCTTATGACTCACTCTATCAATTGGTCTGATGGATTTTATTATCTAATGTTCTTATCTATAATCTCGAAGATGTTTAGTAGGGTTTAAATCAGGACTTTGTACAGGACACTAAGAGATATTCCAATTCAGAAGGATCATCCCATATCTTCATGGAGCTGGCTTGATGCTGAGGAGCATTGTCATGCTGGAACAGATATTTAACAGATATTTGTAACTGAATGCTTCCAACTTTGTTAACAGTAGTAATAGTCTAGGTCATGTATTAGCTAGTTTAGTTTATTTTGATTCACGCTTTATTGCATTCTGTAATGAGGAGACCAGAAGACGGATGTGTAGACTTACATTTATCCGTTTTTACAGAGAAGAACAGCTTAGCAGATGGTTCAGAGGGCATCTGATGGGCTGAAATTACCCAGGTTGGAGGGGACATTAGGTCTTTTATTAATCTGCAGTTGAACTAAAACCCAGCATGGAAAGAGCAGGAAAGAGATGGGGTACATTTACATTAATGGCATTTGGCAGACGTCCTAATGATTGTCATGTACATTATTTTTCTGCAGAATACCAAAAACCCAAAAAAGAATAATTACAGCTCTTTTTTGGGCATCAGTGTGCTGACAGTGGATTGTGCTCCAAATCCAGGTTTACCATCATTAACCCTCTGTGCTGTAGAACATCCAGAGACTAAGAACCCAGAAAAAAAAGCTATTTGTTTTTAGGCTTTTAAACTCAGGTCTTGTTCCTATTACACTAAAGCTCTAACAATTATTATTGCGACTTTTTGTTGACTTTTTTCCTTACTTTATTTGTTTTGTTCCAAATGTAATTACGTTTACCTTGAATTATTTTGTCATTTTGTAACTGAATCTGTTTTTGTTTTCCACTGGAAAGATAATCCATATTTATTGTGGTTGTATGATTGCAACCTTTAAAGTGAGTGCATAAATAAAAGATTTATGACTGAATGTCTGAAACATTTTGGGAGGGAAACGAGGACATTTTTGCGAAGTTTTTGGCCTTGTAGTTCGGTGGTGAGGATCATTTGTGTTACGCCTTCTCTGGACTCAAATTGTGGTTGCTTCTAAAGAGTACAACAGCAGCTCATAGTGGCCACAGAACTGAACTGCTTGGATTATTATATTATTATTATAATTATTATTGTTGTCATTATAAGATTTGGGAATTAAAAAAATGAAATCATTATCAACACCTGTAGGAAACAAATCAAACTTTTTTTTGCTATTTTTTTTTATAGATGCTATAAGATCTTTTTTAGATTATCTATATTTTTGCTTGGAATTTGAAACTTCCATTATCAAATTTATTCCACCTTTTTCTCTCTTAATAAATTCCACTCTAAGATTTTTGAGTTTTGTAATCATTCATTCACAAGAGCATTGATGAGATCGGATTTTGGGTGAGGAACGTCTCGGGTTCAGTCAGTGTTCCGGTTCATCTCGAAGATGTTTAGTAGGGTTTAAATCAGGACTTTGTACAGGACACTTAGATATTCCAATTCAGATGGATCACCCCATATCTTCATGGAGCTGGCTTGATGCTCAGGAGCATTGTCATGCTGGAACAGATATTTAACAGATATTTGTAACTGAATGCTTTAAATTTTTTTAACAGTAGTAATAGTCTAGGTCATTTATTAGCTAGTTTAGTTTATCTTGATTCCCGCTTTATTGCATTCTGTAATGAGGAAACCGGAAGACGGATGTGTAGATTAACATTTATCCGTTTTTACAGAGAAGAACAGCTTAGCAGATGGTTCAAAGGGGGCATCTGATGGGCTGAAATTACCCAGGTTGAAGGGGACATTAGGTTTTTTATTTATCTGCAGTTAAACTAAAACCCAGCATGGAAAGAGCAGGAAAGAGGTGAGGCGACTTACAACTGAACAGGGGAGGGTTAAGGGCCTTTCTCAAGGGCCCAACAGTGGCAGCTTGGTGGTGGTGGGATTTGAACCTTCCAATACAAAGTCCAATGCCTTAACCACTGAACTACGTCAGCACTGAGAAAGCTGGGAGTGTGTTTGTTTCAGCTAGACGTTTTGTCTAGACGGTGTATTACACACTAATTTTACATTTGATTCTCAGTGTGTTGTTTCTCAGTAAGCAGAGCGACAGAGACCTACACTTTGAAGTCATTATCAAAGGTGTATTAGACCTTTTTTATTGTATTTATTGCTCTGAATGAACTACAGTTAGATCAGTCTGAAAAACTGTAACACTATCTTTTTTTTCTCTAAAACCAGCTTTACACTTCTCCTGTGTCGTATTGTGCTTTGCTTTGTTTTTTTATATTGTACACTTTTTTTTTGTCCTTAGTTCCTGGGGAACACAGAGGTCGATCAGCCCAAAGGAACAGAGGTTGTGAGAGATGCAGTTCGAAAACTCAAGGTTAGTGAATGTGTTTAATGACTGTTCAGGGCAACCTCACATTGACCATGTGCAGCCACTGCCAAGAATAGATGTCCTGAAACTTGTTTACCTGAATGAACTGTAGAGCCTATAATTCCACCTGTCGTCATAGTTTCAGAGTAGCATTGACTATTTTTAATTCAGTAAGAGAATAGCAGGATATATATATATATACTATTACACTCTGCATTGAGTAAAATAACTACAAATATGATTCTATTATTAGACCGATAATTATTATTATTATTATTATTATTAGAGTTCTGTGAAATTCCTCTTGAGGTTAGGATGGATGGATGGATGGATGGATAGATAGGTAGAGTAGTGGATAAATGTATGGTTGAATGGAACTAGACTTATGAGTTATGTAAAATCCTGTTCAGATTAATATGAATGGGTGGAAGGGTGGATGAAGTTTTGTTCTAAAGGATGGATGTAGAGAAATAGAATAAGGTTGATTTGTGAATAGATAAATGGGTGGCTGGATGAAAGTATGGTTGGGTTTTATGTCAAACATTTAGTAAGGTTTGAGAAAATTTCTACAAATAGGATTCTATTATTAGAGGGATGAGTTCTGTAAAATTCCTGTTTGGGTAAGCATGGATAAATGGATGGATGGATATATGGATGGATAAATGGATGGATGGATGGATGGATGGATGGATGGATGGATGGATGGGACAATGAATTGTTGTTCAAAAGGAAAGATGTTGACAAATATATTGGGTTGATGTGTGGATAGATACATAGGTGGCTGGATGTATGGGTTCTACATAAAATGTTTAGGACTTTCCCATGATGAAAAACCCTTTATGGCTCTAGAATTTAAAAAGTGGCGGTTGGATGGATTGCTGGATTGATTGAATAAGAGAAGAATGGATACGTTTTCAAAGTGATTCTCAAATGAATGCACTTTATTCTTTTTCGTTAAGTATGGATGTAAACAAGAGGAATAATATGGATGGAGAGATTATTTTGATTTCGATTTGTGCAGTTTCAAAGACACATCAAGAAGTCCGAGGGACAGAAGATCCCCAAAGTGGAGTTACAAATCTCAATCTATGGAGTGAAGATACTTGATTCCAAAACAAAGGTGTGTTCATGTCCGTCTGTATCTGCTTTGTTATCTCTCTTTTTCTCAATCACTGTTCTGTTCCTCTGTCTACAGGACAAAAGTGAGCATTCATATAGATTTTTTATTTCCTTCTTATTGATTTCTGTTTACTGTCACTCTGTGGTGTTTATCATCAGGACTCATTTGAATGCCGCCTCAGGCAGCCAGTCTGTCAGTCAGTTAGTATCTCAGTATTTAGATTGATCCCCCTGATATCTAAAATAGGTTTTCGTTACGTAACGTAAGCAAGAGAAAGCACTTCGCTTACCCCTTTTCATCACCCTGCAGAGCCTAGTGCAGTTCTGTATTGACTTCAGACACGGCTGTTGTCTGTATGATGTGTAATAATTACGAATGGATCGGTCCGCAGATGCTCAGTGAACATCTGGCGTGTTTCATCTTTTAATAGAATTTGCGGTGTCGTTGTATTGATGTTTGGTGTCGGGTAATTCATCTTCTGCAGTCATCTGCCCAGTACTTTCTGACTCATTGCTTCTCTTCGGTACTGCTATGCGCCTCTTGCTGCAGAATCCTTCCTTCTGCTATCGCTGTAACACCAAACAACAGCCGATCAATGCAACATACAGCACTCCGAAAAAAGCTTAAAATAAGCTTTAGATAGTTTCAAGCTTGTGGTACAGGATTTTTCATTCAAGAGTGACCAGAAGAAGATTGCTTACTTCTAAATGTCTTATACACAGAAATAAATCACATCACCAAGTCTTCTGCGTCTGAAGTGAGGGTACATTAAAAAAAAAAAAAAAAAAGTTAAGAAAAAAAGTGGGAAGTGAGTGAAGAATGTGAGTTTAAGTCCCAGCCACACCAAGTTTCCAATCCTGGGCCCCTGAGCAAGGCCCTAGCTGCTCTGTTGTATGAATAAGATAAATGAAAGTCACCCTGGATAAAGGCATCTGCCGATGGCGTATATGTAAATGTATTGGGGGCGTGGCTAAATGCTCAAACCACCTTTTCCTGGGAGAAATTACAAATCCTAATCCTAGTTCCTGATCACTTATACAGGTAGGCCTGGATTTCTCAGTTGGCAAATTTAGGGAAAGAGGTAGCTCAGTGGTTAAGATGTTATACTTCTGATCAGGAGGTTTTAAGCTCAAATCCCAAAACTTCAAAGCTGTCACTGCTGCGGTCTTAAACATGGACCTTAACCCCTCAACTGTTTAGCCGTTTGAATGAAATAACTGTAAGTCGCTCTTTATAAGGGCGTCTGCCAAATCCTTTAATGTAATTGTCCAGAAATTTGACTCGTCTGTTATATAAAGGATAAAACGCTTGGGGTTGCAGTGTTAAAGCAAAAATAATCATGGCGCAGTGGTATATTCCATTTAATTACCCAATATTGGCACAACTTGAACAGTTTCATTCTTCTTACAATCTTCACAGCAATTTGGCCCAAGCTAACATTTTTTACAGCCGATTAAAAAGTTCCATTTAGTATTTTATATCCATTTTCTCAGAAATTAGTGTACAGCTTTACATTTAACTGTTACACTCTCCCTATTGCAGACTTTTGTGTCAGCCCTTTTAAACAGTTTGTCATGGGATTGTCATTCGCGCTGTCCAATTTTGTGAATGTACATTATATCAATTCTTTTTTCCATATTATTAAATAAACTACTACTTCTCTTCTCAGGAAGTGCAGCACAATTGCCAGTTGCACCGGATATCTTTCTGTGCAGACGATAAAACAGACAAAAGGATATTCACATTTATCTGCAAAGACTCTGAATCTAACAAACATCTCTGCTACGTGTTCGACAGTGAAAAATGTGTAAGATCATACACTTGTTGCTCATTTATGGGATTGGTAGGGGAAAAAATTGTACGCTTTGTGTATACAGCTGTTTCGCCATCGCTCATTTGTATATTATCATATATATAAAATGTTATTTTATTTTTTTATTGAATTACATTTGATGTTACATTGTACCCCATTTAACAGCAAAGAAAAATGCTAGTTTATTTATTAATAAATACGTATTTATTTTTATAATTTATTTCTTATGTATTTATTTATGGATTGATTGATTGATTGATTGATTGATTGATTAATTAATTGCATGTCAGGGCAAGTGCTCATATTGTGCTGATAAGACCATAGTCTAGCCCCGAGGTTCCCAACATTTTTCCTATGAAGGGCCAGTAATCCCAGTGGACTGAAGGCTGTGGTTGGAAGCTAAATGTTGCATCATACCAAACATTGGATTAAAATAAAATTTGCTATTTTTTTTTCTATTTATGACTTTATAACTTTTAAAATAAAATAAACTGATAGAAAAGATGTCTCTGTAATACAGAGTAATGCAGTATAATTTTATAATTTCAGTATAAAATCATATTTATTGCACAAAATGTATTTTTTATTATTATTATTTTTTTCATATATGGCACGGTGGGCCAAATTGAAGGTCACCATCTGCCTACTTTGGCCCTCTCTAATCTAGCCTTTATCAAAAACATTAATTGAAGAACAAACTCGGAATACAAATACGTATCTATTAATGTAACTTTTGAGCTGAAATCACAGCATAAAGTGAGAAATTGCTGTTTTATAAATTGTGATTATACTATTATACCAATATATTATCCATATAAGAAATATGTATAATAGTAATGATAATATATAATTATATGGTGTTTAAGTATTATATACTATTATACTGTATCATTTGTAATAACAATAATAATAATGTATATAAAAGTGCTGCATTGTATTGCTTTAATACAGTTGTAATACAGTTTTGATACATGTGTTCCCATGTTATTTAGGCAGAAGAGATCACTTTGACTATTGGCCAGGCATTTGATCTGGCTTACAAAAAGTTCTTGGAGTCGGGTGGGAAAGACGTAGAGACCAGGAAACAGATAGCCAGCCTGCAGAAAAGAGTAAGCTTTTATTTTTTTCCACTTAAACCTTGTGTGTTGTAGTGTTTTCCACTTTCCTGAGACACATCCGCTGTAATGACAGCGCTTCAGTCATCAAACAAGACCTATCCTGAAAATTGCTTTCTTCCGAAACAATAAAAAACCCAAAGAAACGTCTCAGTGTGCATCTTGAGGAAAATGACTTCACCCTTTCTCCACCACAGATTCAGGAGCTTGAGAGCGAAAACTCGGAATTGAAAAAGCAGTTACAGACGTTGGAGGAACAGCTGCTCATTGCTCAAGTTCCTCCTGTAAGAACTGCATTGAATGTGTGTGTGTGTGTGTGTGTGTGTGTGTTATCATTTTCTTAAAAACTCTAAGCTATCTGATCTCTTTTCCTGCAGTTGCTTCACATTAACTCGACTAACAAGGCCTACATGCTGCAGAGACCCTCGTCTCTCTTCTGGTGTCACAATATGACCTCCTTCTCCTGTGTAGAAATCTCTTCTGTCACACTAACACCAATGAGCTCTCCCGACTCCAGCGTATCAGCTGGGGTTTTAACTCCTCCTCCCACCAAACCTGCTCTGCCAAAGCCTGTCACTGGAGCAGGGGTCCCTCGGCCAAGAGTAATAGACAAAACAAAACCAAACATTTTTTCTCTTCCTTCTTTGCCACTGATTTTCTCTTTTCTTTTTTCTTTGCTTTAATACCAAGCGAAGTCTCTGTACTATATATACAATATGCTTTTTGTCTCTGTGCCTTGTTGTTTGAGAATGTGTTTGTAAAATGATCATAAAACATTAGGAAATGTAATTTCATTTATACACATATTGAGATTGTATAGACGGGGATATGAAGTGTATGCCAAAAAATGAAGCACTACAGGTTTGCTGGTATTGGAAGGTAATCAACAAATAGATGATTTCGCTTGATATAAAGAGGAGTTATCACCATGCAGTTAATTCTTTTATCACAGAAATTCATACATACATATATACATATACACACACACACTATAAGCACCAAAAGGTATGTAGACTCTTATCCATCACACCGTATGTGGTTCTTTTCTTAATTACAGCTGCAAAGTTGGAAATAGGCAGTTGTCTAGAATGTTTCTGTAAACTATAGTGTTACAATAAACCTGTTCCAGCATGACAATACTACCGTACATAAGATCCAAGAAGAAATACAATGTTAAGGTAGTTGAAGAATTCATGGAACCCTGACCTACTCAACCCCACTGAACATGTTTGGGATGAACTCGAATATCGAATGAACTCAAGACATATATATGATTAGAAAATCTAGAGGAACGACTTCCCAAAAGAATCGAGCTAACTGTAACAGCAGTCCCATGTGTGTGTGAATGTTAGGAGTCCATATCTTGTAGTTAGAGCCACATAAGAAGGTCCTGTTATCAATCATCTTTCAGCAGCTATAAACAGCCTGTCTCTTACCAGCGCTTATTTTTTTTCATGATGTTAATAATACAAAAAAATACAGTAAAACACAAAATCCTCCATGCTTTCTGGAAGTTAGAGCTTTATCTGTGACTGCCGTGAAGCCTGTCAATTAAAACACCTTCCGTTATTGTTTCACAAAAATACATCAGTTATTGGTGATTATACACTTTCTCTTAAATACACATTATTTAATTCGCTTTTTATTTGAAATAGCTTATCAGGATTTTCTTGAACATTATAAACAGCCACTGGTTCCATTCTACCAACAGATTTAAGCCTATTTATATTCCTTTTTTTTTTTTACTGGTTTTCCAGTAGAGAACGTTTTCAGAAAAGATTTTTCCCACATCAAATTTAGCCTCTTAAATAATCTGGTATTTTAGCAGAAGTTGTTCTGTATTCAGAATATCAATCAGTCCCGAAGGTTGAGGTCAGAACTCCCTATGAGGCCATTAAAAATCTCCCACTCCAGTGCATGTAAACCATTTCTTCATGGAGCTGACTGTGTATACAAGGGCATTGTCATGCTGGTTTGGGTCTCCTTGTTGAAGTGAAGGGATGCTACTGCATCCAAAGACGTCCTATACAATGATGTGCCTTCACCTTTGTGGCAACAGTTTAGTAAAGAACCATCTATTGCTAAAAAAGTCTTATATGCCCCAATCTTTTTGTCCATATAGTGTAAATGTGTGGTAAATAATAATAACTTAATGTACGTTATATAAAAGTTGCTAATCTTGTTTCTGCTCTTCTTTCTGTTAGGGGGGCAACAACTCCAAAGTTTCCACAGATATTTTCGACATGGTTCCGTTCTCTCCAGTGGCTCCCATGGTTCCACAACCAGCCAGTAATTCTTCCCCTCCGACACCTCCAGCGAGACCAGCAGAGATCAGTCAGTTTCTCCTACTGTACTCATTTGACTCGTTTTAAGGGTGGTTTTGACACACATTGTCTTTTATTGTTCTACATGTCTGCAGTATTCTCCTAAACCACTATATTGTTAAGAATAAAAGTGTAGCATGATCATCTGTCCTATGGTACTCTGGATAAACAAATTATCTGGATTTCTTCTTCTTCTTTCGGCTGCTCCCATAGGGGGTCACCACAGCGGATCATCCGTCTCCATACCCCCCTGTCCTCTATATCTGCCTCTTTTAAACCAACTACCTGCATGTCTTCCCTCACCACATCCATAAACCTTGGCCTTTCTCTTTTCCTCCTTCCTGGTGGCTCCATCCTCATCATTCTTAAACTGATTCTACCCCATGTCCCTCCTCTGCACATGTCCAAACCATCTCAATCATACCTCCCTCACCTTGTCTCCACATGCGCTATCTCTCCCAAGTTTATTAGGATTTAATAGGATTAAATGCATTGCCAATGCTAAGATATTCTTCAGACTGTGCAGTTGTGAATAAAATTACATTACATTTGACATTTATGATAAAAGCCGGTGTAATTGCTATCCGGATTACTTAAAAGACAACTTTTTCACACCCTCATCCATCTGATTTGATCAAGTTTCTTACACAAATCAATTGGCCATTAAAGCATTCATTAAGGTCCTATTATCTTCAGTAGGAACCATATTTCCATCAGCGATCAGTATTCATGATAATGATTTGGGAAGGTTATTTTCTCCACTGTGGTCTGATATACGTCACTGATTAAAACTGCAGGATTAAAGGATTAAATCGTCTCACTGATGTAGTACTGTTATAGCATAGTGCTGATTATATGGCATTAGAATTTTTTTCATCCTTTTCTGATTGAGGATCTGATGGTGAGGTGTAGAATACTGTCTGCTTTATTTTAGTGTCTGTTTTTAGTTTAGTATTTAATTTTTCTAAAGCAAGTGGAAAATATCCTGGGATTTTCATAGCTCGGGGAAAGCACCTTTAAACAAAATATTTCAATTAGATTCAGTTTGACGTGTTTAGTGATTCCAGTAAGAGCTTCTTTTCTCATTCAACATTTTTCAGTGACATCATATTAATGAGAAATCTAATGCAGGCGTAATTTGACGCGTTGGTACAAATGATGGACTCCAGCAGTAGCAGTGAATTACAGCAAATGCTTGGCTAGTTAGTGATCAGTGAAAGCATTGATGGTGGGATTAGCATAAGAAGCTGAACAGTATGAACGGAGAGCACATATGAGGAAGTGAGAGATCTGGACAGAATATAGGACTTTAGTGTTGCTGCATCACTTTGTATACTGTAGGTCTCGATGAGCAGAGAAAGAAATTCTACTGGTGACGCTTTTAGTAGTATAGTAAGTGGAACAGTAAGTTTAGTAGTATAGTAAGTGGAACCTTGATACTCGTGACCTTGGCATCCATGACCTCGAAAGTACGTGACTTTTCATTTGGAACTGGACTGAGATTAAAACTTTCTTTCGGCTTCTCCCATTAGGGGAGAATGGGAATGCTTTGTTTTGCTAAATTATGGACTGTGATTTGTTACATTTTTAACCATAATGTATATAACCATATTGATCGAAATTCTTTAAGACTCCTGGATAGGCCAGGAAATGTCTTGACTTACAATATTTAGTATTTTAAGATATTAAGTTACGATGGGGTCATCCGAACGCATCTCCACTTTAAACCGGGGACCACCTGTATTTATTTGGAAACATTTTATTTTGAAAGATTTTAGTACATATTATACTAATATTTCATATTTGGTGTCCTTAAACATAAAAAATAGTCTCTTTCTACTCCTAAACCCTGGTACTGATTTATTATTCACTACCATATTACCATTTTCAGCCTTGTTGATGGATTTGTGTTCATGTTGTGTTCTTCAGGAAGAGACCTGTTTGGCGCCGAGCCCTTCGACCCTTTCATTTGCGGCGGTGCCGACTTTCCCCCAGACGTCCAGTCGCGGCTGGATGAGATGCAGGTGACTGCATGTCTCTGAATTATAGGCGAATAATTATACAGTGATCAGCAAAATAAATCATTTCAGCATATAGACTGCTGCATGTAGGCAGCTGCTGGAGCAGACGGCATGCCCTGGTACTGACACAGAGTATTGAATCCCATCGGCTATTTCCATACATATTAATCAGAGGAAAATCTCTCCCAGCATTTCTCCATAGCTGAGTCATGGATCGTTATAAGGACATGACTTTAGCACTCTCACTGCAATGAATCTGTGCGTGTTGTCTCAGCTGTGTAGATCCTGCTGTGACCACTGCTGTGATGTATGAACATAGCCCTGATCTCGACCTGAACACATGCACTAAACAAAACTCTGTTGTCTTTATTTAAACCCTAAGTTTGATATATCATGCCCTTATCTTGTGAAATTGATGCCCAGATCATTAATCTGCAAGCATATATTTATTTGCTGCTATTAATATTTTAGTAACTATAGTAAGACTCATATTGGTTCAGACTTTTTACAGTGTCTTTACTGGGGTGTCAGTCTTCGTCCACAGAAAATGACAGTGCAGCTCTCACTATCTATGTATATACAGAATTGATGATTCAGCTGTCTTACCTAAATCAGTCCACCTCTTAATACCACTACACTGCTATAGAAACCATCAATATTATAGAGAAACGCAGTAGAACAGAGCACTGCAGTAAGAATGATGTCACTTCTAAAGCAAGAAACCCAAAGAATACAAATCAACACGTCTCCTTTCACTGTAGCCACAGCTCCATTATAATGCTTTGCGGTTTTCCTAAGGATTTGATATGAAGGCAAATTGTGTGTTTCTGTGACGAATTCTACAGGAAAGAAAGCACAAAAGTATAAATGGTTAATGAAAAAGCTTAACAACTGTTTCGAACCAAGTCCAGCTTTTTTGAAAGGTGAATAGTTGCTTCCTTTGTGTTTAAGGTCAATCAGGGTTGGATTTGGTCTTCCAAGAAAATACAGGCCCCTCTACATATTTGAAAAGATAGCACACACACATTAATACAGTGTACACTCACTATGAGCAAATCACATCTCTGTGCCGTCGCATACATGTTTTCTAATTGGTAAAATGTTTGCATCTCTTTTAATCCATTAACATGGGGAAAATACTACAGCTTCTACTTCAGTTTAAGTTGATCACAATTTTCACACTATTTTCTCTCCTGGATTGATTGATATAATAATTTTCTTTGGTGCTAATCGGGTAACATGAGTGACTGCAATCAGCAACTAAGAAGATCTTATAGGTTTGTAGAAACCTACTAGTAGGAAAGTGGTAGCTCAGTGGTTAAGACTCCGGGTTACTGATTGGAAAGTAGAAGGGTTCAAGCCCCAGTATCACCAAGCTGCCACTCGGGCCCTTGAGCAAAGCTCTTAACCCTCTGTGCTTCAAGCATGCTGAAGCATTGCTGTCTCCAGCTTTCTGCTATCGCTGGGAAGAATTTTACTGTAATGTACATATAAGTAAAAGGAGATACAGTTGAACTATGTAGTGAAATTTGCTTTTGACTTGGTGCCTTTTCCTTGGCATGTTCAATTACTTTTTTTCCTGCCTCAATCCAAATTTTATGGATTTTCATATTATGATTCTTTTATCTGTGTAGATTTCTGGAATTAAGACTCATATCTGGTTAAAATTGTGTTAAACAAAAATAAATTATGAATTTTTGAATTTTTATTTTTTTTTTAGGTTTCTACAATTCATACGTTTTACTTAGTTGGTGATTGTAGGCTCTGTATGGCAGATAAGCACCACCAAAAGTAGACTTTATCAATTAATCCAGGAGGGAAAATGGTGTGAAAGGAAAATAAGCTGAATCTGAAAACGACATTAATAAATCACCGGAATGTGGCGCTGTCTTACAACACATATGGGTTTCAATCACATCTAGAAGGCTGAAAAAGGAAGAAAAAAATAATGAGCCAGGTTTTTTCCAGTTCGCAAACAAACTGCATGTAATATCGTTGAGACATGTCGTGATGTATGTTGGATTTTCCCCACCATAATGTGCTGCCATTTTTTGACACAACCTTGATTAGAGGAAAGGGCACTTACTTTTTATTTATTTTTTACTGTTCTTACCTTTAAAAAAATTGGATAAATACTAAATATGCAAGAAGAGCCATTGTTCAGATTTTTGGTATCCAGGTCATTTATTTATTGCATTAACACCATGAACATCATGTAGGCAGTTCAGATTGCTTCTATACATCAAGCTTTTCTCATACAGGTATAGTTTTGCTAAATAAGGGTATTATATGACTTTAGAAACAAATCCTTTGCTTATAAAATGTCACAATAATGAAAACCACAACAACCAGGAAATGCTTTCAACAGGAAATCAAAATGTCTGTCATGTAAACATATACCATATTGACAAAAGTTTGGGGACAACTGAAGATTAGATCAGTATGCACTTTTTCAACATTTCATTTCACATTTACTCCCGATTTGCTGTTATTATAACCTCGGCTCTTCTGAAAAGATGTTCCACTATGTTCTGAAGTGTGCTTATGAGGATTTGTGCTCATTCAGCAACAATGGTTTTGGTAAAGTCAGGCACTGATGTAGGTGAGTTGAGGAGGCCTGGGGTGCAGTCAGCATTAGAGTTCATTCCAAAGGTGTTCCATAGCAGTGGTCCCCAACCCCAGGGCCGAAGACCGGCACCGGTCCGTGGGTCAATTGGTACCGGGCCGCACAGAAAGAATACATAACTTACATTATTTCTGTTTAATTTGTTATCTGATTCTGTTTTATTTTGGAAAATTACCAGATTCTCTCCGCCACATCTGTCTATGACTTACTCATGATGCCTCGGTCACATGTCTCACCTCCATCTGCTACCTTCTTAAAGGGGCTGCTCCGGGGGCTAACACATAATACATTACCGCTAAATTCAAACCCCCAAGCTAGCAAAATGAACAAAAAAAACCACAGTGGATTCACATTTATAATTATATTAAATTGAAAATATAATTTTTCAACGCCAATTGTATCATTTTATTTTGCTGTATTTATCCGCCACACTTTAAAGGCCGGTCCATGAAAATATTGTCCTACATTTAACCAATCTGTGGGGCAAAAAAGGTTGGGGACCGCTGGGCTATAGGGATGGGGCCAGAGCTCTACAGCAGGTGATCTTCCCTTGAATTGAAAATTACTTGCTTCTGCATCCAAAGACATTCTATACAATTATGTGCCTTCATTTTTATGGTTACAGTCGGTTGAAGAGCCACATATGGTTGGGAAGGTCAGGTGTCCCAACATGTTTGTTCATTAACTGTATATGTAAAATGATCCAAATGTCCAAAGAAGAATTATTAGTTCAGTATGATTTGGATGTAACCTGTTAGGTGTACAATATCCTATATTTTCTGTTCATTTCATAATTTTAAAATTGCTTCTTTGCAAAAGGATTTTCAGTATTTTTTATAGTATTGTTACATTTTCTGTTTCTGTCTCTTTCCTCTTATTGCTTTCAGCGCCAGAGATGGTTTGTATTCTCTCATTCTCACATTTCAGTTCAAAATCATTCACTGCTGGCAGGGCATCCTGAACATTTTCATCAAAGTCGTTTAAATGGTTCATTGGGCATTAATGTTCAGCTTAGCTATACAGTTTATGCAGATTTTTCTTAAACATAGTTTTCGGTTATATCAGTGTAATACAGTGTTTTGCTGTCACTTTTAATTCATTGTATAATATTTACTTATACATTTTTAGAATTTATTTTTAAGTTTATTGTCTATTAGTTCTAAACTTTTGTCCAACTGTTTTTGACTGCATCTCCCTTCTCTGTCTATTATGTTTTCTAACATGCAATGTTGCTGATTTCGCATGTGCTTTTTGGATATTGTTATCTTCTAATGCTGAGATATTTTGGAGATAGGCTTTCCATTTGGCCCGTTACCATGAATAATATAAATACATTCTTAACACCACACTAAGACCACAAAAGCTGCAAATGTCTGTTCCAGATGTAGAAAAAATAAATGCAATTACAATGTAGGTGATAGATAGACCAGACCAGACCAGACAGAGCAGAGCAGACCAGACCAGACAGACAGACAACCAGACCAGACCAGACCAGACCAACAGACAGACAGACCAGACCGACAGACAGACAACCAGACCAGACCAACAGACAGACAGACAGACAGACAACCAGACTAGACCAGACAGACAACCAGACCAGACCAGACCAGACAGACAGACAGAGCAGACCAGACCGACAGACAGACAACCAGACCAGACCAACAGACAGACAGACAGACAGACAGACAGACAGACAGACAGACATACATATAGATAGATAGATAGATAGATAGATAGATAGATAGATAGATAGATAGATAGATAGATAGATAGATAGATAGAATAATAGCAAAATTTTCATCCCTTGATAGAGTAGGTTCAAGGAAAAGGCTAGTACCTGTTTTCCCTTATGTTATAGCAGCTATAAACAGTCATTCCATCATCAATATCGCTTCTATTGTTTCATTTCACCAGTGTCAGCTTGTCATGTTTCAGAGTAGCCACAAAGTTCATATGATTATTGTGGGCGTTTTTTTTATTTTATAACTTATTTAAAAAAAGAAAATGACAAATATCCATTTTGTACCTATTTTCTGCCAATCACTAGCCATTATATTTGTGTAGCTTTGATTTTACTGACTGTATTATCATATTTATTGTCTTTTTTGTTTTTTCCTCAGGAGGGGTTCAAAATGGGACTAACAGTAGAGGGCACTGTTTTTTCCCTTGATCCACTCGACGGTCGTTGCTGATGCCAAGAAGACATTTCTTTGTTACTTAACTGTTCACCCATTTGTATTAAAGTGCCAAAATTTTGGGTCTACAGTCAAGTTGTCAGTGTTTTCACCGTTAGATTTGTATTTTCATTTGCTTTACACAAAGAAAGTATATTAGGAGAAGCAAAATGCCAGATCACTATTTTTGTATGAATTGTAACATGGTCATGGAAAAAAACTGTGTGTGTGTGTGTGTGTGTGTGTGTGTGTGTGTGTGTGTGTGTGTGTGTATGCGTGCACAGGCACAGATAGATGTAGATAATAAAACCGATGGTACATGAAATGAAGGCTTCATAAAAAAACAAAAACAAAGACGCTCTATATTATGTCACAGTGTTCATACAGATGTTCTTCACGTTTAATACAGATGCCGGTCTTTCGAATTCGTTCTCACACCAGACACTTCATGACGGCATGCAACGACGTTTTTAAATGACACACTTGCCAATACTGGGAGATCAGACTTACCCTTTGTTATCTATCGATTACTTTTTTCCCTTTGTTACTTTCATCATTGAATCATTGTGATATTTTCTTAACTGGACAATAATATTTTTGATGGATTTTATAATTCTGTAGCTGGAATGATTGTGTAATAATGTGTACTTGTACTGCATTATTATCTATTTTAGTATATTCTTGCACCAGGAAGCACTTTGGGAGAAGAAAAAACAAAACAATAATCCATATACTGACTTCTTTTTCTTTTTGATTTTTTTGTTTGGATTGTATTATTTTTTTTTTTTACTTTGTATGCAATATTTTAGCTTTGGCTGTTGTAGTCATTAAAGACAGTAATATGTGACTCCTGATGTAATTTTTTTAGGGGCATCCGAGCATCTAAAGCTCAGATCATGAGGCATGAGAGTTGATCAGAAAGCAGATCTTGATCCAGTGTGTGTTGAATGGTTTATTTTGAGGTGACATGGCAACCAAAAAAAAGACTTTACAAAATTAACACAGAAATCCTGACTTTCTGCCTTCTTGTGCTCAATCATATCTCATGATGGACACAGAGCAGCAGTTGTACATCCTTGCGCTTGCCAACTTTGTCTTCCTTGGTAAACAGGAAAACAGCTGGAGTCATCTTGGATCCGCTTTCCCACTAGGATAATCTGGGTACGACTTTTATTTATTTATCAATATCATTTCGAGAAAGCCTTTCTCTGTAAAGCTACCTTGTGGACACATCCCTCTATCATTTATTTATTAGAAGTGTATACAAAGCATATATTAAATAACATTCGGGGTTTTTTTTAAATAGTATTCACAAAATAGATTTAGATTTTATACAGTACAACAAAAAAAAGACATGAGAATAGAAATTAGAAAGTTTATAAGTGTGAGTGAACATATCGATTATTGATCTCTGAACAGACTTTTTTCAACTTAAAGAAAATTAAAAAATCAGATAAAGCCCCAGATGATTTTTTTTTTGGAATATGTATCAAATGCTGCATTTGGATGAACGTACAATTCGGTTTATTGTGCCAAACATATTTCATGCATCAAAAAAAAAAGGGAGAAAAATAAGATAAATAGACACAATCTTGGATTTAAAAAAGACATGAAAGAAAGCTGACCGTACACCTTACTAAGCATATATCTATTTGCAAAGCAATATACATGAAGGGGAAAAAAAAGATTTTTGTAGTCATTTTTTCAATGACTATGCATTTTTAGAGAAAGTGCAACACGGAAAACATGCTTGAGAAATTACGCCTACTTATTGGTTTGATTATCATGGTTTATTCGATATGATCTATATTATAGTATTTACAAAACATGCTCAAGTTCTGCAGTAGTGGATCCCAAATGAATCCAGTGTGGTCAAAACCCCAGAACATAAAATATGGCACAAGAACAGAGACATTTAGATGAAGTCGAGAACCAATATGAAGAAGAAGAAAAAAAAAAATAATAACGTTTTTTAATAAGACGCTGAGTTTGTCAGTGTTGAAGAGATTTTATTTGCACCCCCTCACCCTGCTCTGTACCTTTTTTGTTTCTTTTTCCTGGGAGAAGTTTTGTGCCGTTACATCGCACCATTGACTTGTCCCAGTTTGTAAAGACGAGGTAGCTTACGCTAATGACTCGATGTATTCAGTATTTAATGGTCAATTGCATTCAAACGTCATACAATGCAAATGTATTAGAATAGAAATATCAATTTTAGGAAGAGAAACCGTTCATAATGCAATAAAGCATTTCACTGAAAACACACAACACATTTTTCCTCTATAGCACCATGTGATTTGTTTAAAAACAAAAAGTAGAAAATAAAATGTATCACGAAAAAATATTTCGATTTTTTTTTATTAATATTATTTCTAAAATGGTTGAAATTTTTCAAATGAATGTCACAGTCTCGAACAGCAGTTGTTGACTGGAGCTCACTAATCTATATAAGTCAAGCCAAATGCAATTTCTTGTTTTTTTCTTTTAATTAAAAACTTACTAATCAGGGCCAGTTATTGGAAAGGAACAATAAATATCCTGCTACAGGGCCGGAACAGTCCACAGTACGTTATGTACAAGGCTGAGCTTGTCAGCAGTCAGTTCAAGAGTCTCAGGATTCTCTTCAATGCATCTTTGCTCTATTTATTATTATAATTTTTTTTTTTCTTACAAAAAACAAACAGGCCCAATATCGATGCCAAACTCCTGATCTGGGCGACCAACATCCAGAGTGGCGATATCCACGATAGGTAACCTTGCCGTTTTCTGTGTCCTGTACTCAAAAACTGTCTTTCCCCAGTTATTGTTTGCTCGCTGTGAAAAGAGAGAAAGAAAGGGAAAGAATTTGAGTGTGAAATATTATTCTTCATTACATTTCAGGCAACTCAGTTCAAAAATCCCAAAGATCGATCGATCTATCGATCTATCGATCTATCTATCTATCTATCTATCTATCTATCTATCTATCTATCTATCTATCCACCATTACAGTGTTGTTCTAGATGATATTTAATGCACCTTCATAAACTCTAAACTATGGGCAGACAGACAGACAGACAGACAGACAGACAGACAGACAGACAGACAGACAGATAGATAGACAGATAGATAGATAGATAGATAGATAGATAGATAGATAGATAGATAGATAGATAGATAGATAGATTTTATGAGCAAATGCCAAAAATACAAAAAATATCTTATAATAGTCTGATATTTTGAAGTAAATTATATATACTATATAAATAAGTCATGATCATATTATTTTCACATCTTTGCACATTTTTCCACAATTTAAACATCTGGAAACAACCGACATTATTAGACTCTTGGCTTATTAGATCCTAATTATTCCTAATCATAACAAAAAATCAGCTCAAATGTCAACTTACAACAAGATGGATCACTTTACAGATCTCTAAAGGTTCTATTTACTTTACATATATATGACAATAATCAATAATTATATATATACAGATAGATAGATAGATAGATAGATAGATAGATAGATAGATAGATAGATAGATAGATAGATAGATAGATAGATTTTACGAGCAAATGCCAAAAATACAAAAAATATCTTATAATAGTCTGATATTTTGAAATGAATTATATATACTATATAAATAAGTCATAATCATATTATTTTCACATCTTTGCACATTTTTCCACAATTTAGACATCTGGAAACAACCCACATTGTTAGACTCTATATTATATTATTAGACAATAATGTCATTATTAGACATTATTGGCTTATTAGATCCCAATTATTCCTAATCATAACAAAAAATCAGCTCAAATGTCAACTTACAACAAGATGGATCAGTTTACAGATCTCTAAAGGTTCTATTTAATTTACATATATATGACAATAATCAATAATAATAATATATATAATAATAATAATAAAAAATCATTATCCTGTAATCTGATGTCATCCAGATACTGAGAGCCCGAACCAGAAGTTTAAAGTGCTATATATATATATATTTTTTTTTTTTTCCATTTCATCTTTAACTTAACATTATTTTTTTTACATTTTTAAACACAATTGAAAAAATAGTCCAGTGTTTTTCTTTTCAACTGAGCAAAAGTCCATTCAGATTGGTTTTTGAAGGTGTTTATAAGAAGGTAAAGGTGCTTTTTACTTGTCACATGTACAATACTGCACAGTGATTTTTTTTTTTCGTATATCCTAGTGAGTTAGGAAGCGGGAGGTCAGAGCGCAAAGTCAGCCATGATAGGACAGGGGGTCGAGGGCCTTGCTCAAGGGTCCCAAGAGTAGCAGCTTTGCAATATTGGGGTTTGGACCCAACCAGTGGTTAAACCTTAACCACTAAGCTACCACCTTCTCCCTTTTAAAATGAGGATCTATTAAACGAGCAATTTTAAAGTCTGTATGCAATGTTAAATCCTTATATATTTTTTTTTTTTTTCCATTTTCATCTTTAACTAAACATTATTTTTTTACATTTTTAAACACAATTGAAAAAATAGTCCAGTGTTTTCTTTTCAACTGAGCAAAAGTCCTTCAGGTTTTTGAAGGTGTTTATAAGAAGGTAAAGGTGCTTTTTACTTGTCACATGTACAATACTGCACAGTGAAATTCTTTTTTTATATAACCTAGTGAGTTTAGGAATCAGGGGGTCAGAGCGCAAAGTCAGCCATGATAGGACAAGGGGTCAAGGGCCTTGCTCAAGGGTCCCAAGTGTAGCAGCTTTGCAATATGGGGGCTTGTACCCCAACCCTTGGATTGGTAGCGTTGAACCTAAATCACTGAGCTACCACCTTCTCCTTTTTAAAATGAAGTTCTATTAAACGAGCAATTTTAAAGTCTGTATGCAATGTTAAATCCTTATATAATCGCAATTTTGTCTTAAACTTCTCACTACTACTAAATATCTGAAATCTGAATATATACTCTATCCTTGCATTAGTTGGATTTGTTTTTGTGTGTAAAAAACAATGCTTCTATATGGCCACTGAAATAAAAAAAATCAATCAATTAATCAATGAATAAATGACTTATTGAATAACCTGGGTTATACTTACAGAGCAGCTATCCTCCAGCACCGTGTATCTGAAACGATTGTTTCCCTCAGCTTTGAGCTCTAAGTCATTAGAGGCTTTGAGGATAATTGCTTTCTTCAGGTTGCCAGTTGCTTCATCTTTGTAACCGACGGTGTTCTTGCAGTGGTACGTGATGGTCTGTGAGGCTTCCTTGGAAAGCAGCCGGATGAAGGTCATCTGGACGGTGACCGAATTAGCCGGCTGGTCCTTGTTTCCATAAGCGAACTTAAGAGAAAAAAAAAGGGTTTATCCGACCGTCATTTGTGTAAATTTGATGTCATGCCGTCATTTTGCCTCCATTCTGTATAAGCATATAATCAGGGCAGTAAATTCTGTTTCATTTACTGTAAAACACTTAATTAAGGCAAAACATGACATTAAAAGGGATTTTTATTTTATTTTATTTTTGTACTTCTAATTGTATTTATTTTTAAGGCTTAATAGAAAAACCCAGAGCTAAACACACACACACACACACACACACACACACACACACACACACACACACAAATATAAATACCAATTGCCTATTGGTATTTATATTTATAGGTTAAAATGTTATCGTGGCAATTATATATGGCATTTTTCTTCCAAATTATGCTCCTGTATAACATCTACTATATTACAGTCATGTTGTTGGGAGGTGTGAAATGTTTGTCCAGCAGGGGGCTCACACCCTTCTTTTTTCAATTCAATTCAGTTTAATATGTATAGAGCTTTTCACAATGGACATTGTCCCAAAACAGCTTTACACATATAAAAGTGTTATGAAGTTTCCCATTCCCTTGTCTACCAGCAGCTAAACACAGAGTCCTGATACTCTACACACAGAAACATTGTCCTGATTAATCTTATAAAAGTCGGTTTATAAAATAATTGTTTGTACTTGTTGATGAAGTTAACTGTCACCAGTGTGCTTCAAGAAAGGATTAAACTAGAGCTTATTCACAAAACCAGTAAATCTGTTAAATATAAATTCATACTCACATAAGATCCACCAGTCATAGTTCTAAACCACACTGGTTTGTTTCCTGTGGTACTCCACCATGATTTACGAGGTATGCTGGAAGGATTAGCCGAGATGCATGTTTCTCCAGTATCCATATTACAGTACACCTTAATGGCATCCTCTGAACTTCCTTGGTTTGGATCCACCCAGTATTCACCTGGATCCCACACAGGAGGGCATTTTTTAATTATTAAAATGTTTTAGTCTTATATATATATATATGCTGAAAATATTGGTTTGGTCATTTGCACCATAAGGGGTGTTCAACTTACCACTCTTTTTCAGTGGATAGCACTGCTTAAGGTCCTCACATGTGCGAGCAGGGTGTTTTTTAGTACCATCAGGGCTGCGCATGCTGTCAATTTGGCTGCTGAGAGCTTTAAGTGTGGCCTGGACTCCTGGGTCGGCCTGGAACATGTCTGTTGAATTAGATTTGGGCAGAGCCTCATCTTCTGGGAATTCTGGAGGAGGAGGACCAGCATCGTAATCCTGAGGGCCTCCAAACATATCCTCCATGGCAGCAATTGGTGGGCCAGGTGATCCAGGTGGACCTGGAGGACCTGGTTCTCCAGGAGGTCCCTAAAATAAAAATAAAAAATAAAAAATAAATAAAGGTAAAATAGTGCTTCTATATAAAAATAACCGTATGTACAGTAAATATTGGAATATACTGTATTTGAAGTGTTTTCGCTAATAACAAATTCTCTCAATTGCTTTTTCCAAAAAAAATTTAACATTATTACTTTACTGTAAGCATTTTTTATTATGTTGCTTGAGTCACAAATTTGTGGAATAAGTGTGGTGTATACCTCTGGTCCAATGTCTCCACTTATTCCTCTTGATCCAGGTGGTCCCATTGGTCCAGGCTGTCCAATGTATCCTTCTTTTCCTGGTGGTCCTATTGGTCCAGGAGGTCCCTACAATGAATTGCATTTAGATATTAAATACATAATTATATGTATATTATATAAATGATTGTCTTCTAGTGTATTATTAGCAAAATAAACCCACTTACTCTTTGACCACTTGGCCCAACAATTCCATGTGGTCCAGAATCGCCAGTGGTTCCCTAAATATATAGAGCATTAGTTGTTTTAGTTTTCCACAGAGATTAAACTTCATGAGCTTGAACTTTAACAGATGTTCAGAGTATGCATTGACATTCTTTTTAATATTCAGTTTATGGCTTGAGGCATGGTGGTGGTGTTATGAGAAATAATTACAGGTGATCCAGGAAGCCCCTGAAGACCTGTGTATCCTCTATGTCCCTTCTGTCCTCTTTCTCCATGATCACCAAACTCTCCTTTATCTCCTCTTGGACCTTGAGGTCCCTGCCAATGAAAAGGGTCAATGTAAGGTGCTATGTAGTCCTTTTTAAATAAAAAGCCACAATAGAGCAGATTCCTTCACAGAAGTCTTACCGGGAGTCCTCTCTTTCCAGCTGGACCTGGAGGTCCAACAGGTCCTCTTGAACCCTGTAAAGGTTTGCATTAATAGAAATGGTTTATATACAGAATATATAGTGGACGCCTGGCATAAAAAAAAAAGTAAAAAAATAAATACAAAAAACGAAGATACCACATACCACATCTCCTCTCTTTCCAGGGCCTCCAGTAGCACCAACAGGGCCAGATGGACCAGGAGCTCCCCTTGGCCCACTCAGTCCCTCTGGGCCTGAATCACCACGGTCACCCTAGTGAAGCAGTCATAGTCATGTAAAAATGCATGAAAATCCAAATGCAATTAAAAAGAAAATCAGTTAATTGATGATTGAGTAAAATTGATCATGTACACCGATCAGCATAACATTATGACCACCTGCCTAATATTGTGTTGCTGCTAAAACAGTTCTGACCGGTCGATCATCAACAGCATGAACTTCTTCAGCAGTTTGAGCTACAGGAGCTCGTCTGTTGGATCGGACCACACGGACCAGCCTTCGCTCTCTGTGTGCATCAATAAACCTCGGCTGCCCACGACCCTGTCGCCGGTTCACCACTGTTCCTTCCTTGCAGCACTTTTGATAGATACTGACCACTGCAGACCAGGAACATCCCACAGAGCTGCAGTTTTGGAGATGCTCTGACCCAGTCATCTAGGCGTCACAATTTGTCAAACCAGCTCAAATCCTTACACTCCACCATTTTTCCTGCTTCTAACAGCAACTTCGAGGACAAAATGTTGCTGCCTAATAATATTCCACTCGCCAACAGGTGCCATGATGAAGAGATAATCAGTGTTCTTCACTTCACCCCTCATAATGTTATAATGTCATAATGTTATGCCTGGTCGGTGTATATATAGGTTTTAAAGAAGCTCTCAGTTCTTACCCTTTCACCTATGACGCCTTCCTTTCCTGGTGGACCATCAGCTCCAGCAGGTCCCTTTTGGTCAAATGGACAAAAGGTTAATGGCTATGATTTATTTTTCTGTCTCTTTACTACTCTATTATTTACATCAATGGTAAAATCCATGACTTTTTTTAGCTCAATAATTCATTACTTCTTCATTGTATATTGATGGTTTAAAAAAATGTAACATTTGGTGTGTGCTAATGTTATGTCCTAATGATGTTCTCCAGATTATATCACTAGTGCTCTATGTGTTCTACATCTGGAGAAGATGATCAAATCTAGGATGGCCATTTGTTTTCTCAGTCTGTTGGAATCATTACTGTATTTTTACAGTTTGGAAGAACTATTACAACATCATGCTAAGTTGCAGTGTTTCAGTAGCCTTCGATTTTGTTTAAATTGCTATTCGAGGGCTTGTATCATTTACATCAAATTGTGACCCTTATCCTGCAGTGATTAGCATTTTTTAAAAGACTTTACAAAGGTTTTCCTGATGAGATGTTATTTAAGCTGGAGGACATTACGTTAGAAAGTGGAATTAGCACAAGCTCAATTAGATGTTACAATTCATGCTAATGTTGATTACTTGAGCACACAAATGAGGTGTTTGTTTGCCGCTTGCATAATCAAGTTTTCTAGTAGTATTAGCCATGTTAGTACTTAAGAATTAAACCTACGTCAGGACCGGCATCACCCCGAGGTCCGTTAGCACCTGGTGGTCCAACTGGCCCAGAAGGTCCTTTGTCTCCTTGAGATCCTGGAGTTCCTGGTTTACCTGGAGGACCCTTTAAAATATATGTACATTAATTTATACAAGAAAGGCAAGAAAAAGCATGAGGTCTTTAAAACTATATAATCTTGATTTAATGTACAGGTCATTACCACGAAAGTGTCATTTAAAAAAAATGATGGTACATTTTTTGGTTAAGATTAAATATATATATTTTTCCATCAAAACAGCGACATTCAGTTGTTTATAAAATAATCAAATAAACCACCAACAAAATAAAATATGGCTACGCTCACACAAAATGTCCAAAAAAATGTATGTGCAAACAGAAGAAATACGTAATAGACAAATTATTAAATCCAAATTAATCGTAAAAATGAATCTTTATTTAATAAATTTTTGAGACGATTTTAATGAAAAGATTTGTTACACCTCCATAGATATTTTTATGATTAGAAATGTATTATATTCTCAATAGAAATGGAATGTTTACCCAGAAAAATGAGAAAATGTGCTGTATGATAAGTGTCAAATTTAACATTTATTTTATATGTGAAAAATGTATGTTTAGTTTGGTATAATTTTATTTCAGCATCTTTACTTTAGCAAAATAGAATCTGTACTGGGATTACATGAACTATTGACCCCTTTGCTGCATGGTTTTTAACATTCTCAAATATTTTCAGCATCATGTATAGCAATGAATTGATTATTATGTGAAGCAACATTTTACATATTTATTGCTGTTTGTTTTTATGTATATACTTACAGCTGGCCCAGGAAGCCCTAACATTCCACGCTCTCCTCTTTGTCCAGGAAGACCAACAATTCCTCTTTGTCCAGTTGTTCCAGCAGGACCTGGTGGACCATCAGGACCCTGAACAGAAGAATTTGTGGTGTGTTTGTCTTCTTTTTCCATACGTGATCATTAAAATTTGCATATAATCCAGCTGAGTCAATTTAACTAAAATAAGCTAGAGATTTGTTTACTGACAACTTAATACTATCATCTTTCTTTCGTTATTAGCATTTAGTTATTATTAGCCTTATCAGATACTCACAGTGGGTCCATCCTCTCCAGGATCCCCCTTGTCTCCAGTGCTTCCAGCAGGCCCAGGTTGGCCCCTTTCTCCTTGCCGTCCTGGTGGTCCATGATCTCCACGAAGTCCAGGTGGACCCTCTTTACCAGGGGGACCAATAGGACCAGGCTGACCAAGAGAGCCCTAAATGACAGAAAGATTCACTCAGTACTTATGCCTTCTTTATATTTTTATCAAATAATAATATAGTATTTAATATATATAGTAAATAATATAAGATATGACACTGGCTTACTTACAGTTGGACCTGGTGGACCAACTTTTCCAGGAGATCCAGGAAAACCAGTTGGCCCCTGGAATATTGAATTTCATAATTAAAATATAATCATTAGAAAACTGTTTCACAAAGCTAAATAATGGCGCCTCTCATTAGTAATGTTCATTTCCAATGGAAGGAAAATCACATCTGTTTTTTAATGCATATCCATACTTACAGGAGCTCCTTGCGTCCCTCTGCCCCCCTTTGGTCCACCCACACCAACTGGACCCTATAAACATTTAAACATAGTCACATTTAGAGAACTCAGGCTTTTGTATATAGAGCATCTATTTATTTTGTTAGATTTTTTTTACCATAGGACCTGGTGGTCCAGACAATCCCTGATGTCCAGGAGATCCAGCATCTCCTTTTTGTCCTGGCTCACCTGGTTCTCCTTTCACTCCAGGCTGACCATCAGGACCCTGGAATTTGATGGGAAAACCATAGTTTTACTGCCTTGTCTGTTCATTTTACTAATTATTCAATTACTAATTCATTTGTTGTGGGTGAAATCAATACTGTGCTCCAGTGTCTTAGTTTAGCAATAGAATATATGTCTTTTGAAAATCAACTTACAGGTGGTCCAGGAAAGCCAACAGCACCTGTAGGCCCTGGCTCGCCACGAGATCCCTAAAATTTACACAGAACATTTAAATATGTGCTCATAATTTGTGCAACAGTAGCATAAATTATAGTATATAAAGCTTAAAACTTGACATACCGGCATTGCTCTTGATCCATAAGGCCCAGGTGGTCCTTTAGGGCCAGGTTCTCCCTGAAAAAAGGCATATATTGGATTATGAAGTGATTTAATATAATATATAGTATATAGAATCTTTGGAACACTAAGGTGTGTATACCTTTTCACCACTTGGGCCAGGAGGTCCTAGGGGGCCAATTGGTCCTGGCAGTCCCTATTAAAGACAGCTAGATTATGCAATCATCACTTACACAAAGCATGCTATGTAAGATTGGGCAAGCTAATACAAGCCTCCTAAAAAATTCCTTTAATGCCATTCAGTCAACACATAAACTGTGGCAACATCCACATGTACCTTTATGTCTAATTCTATTTTTTCAGGCAGTACTTCTAAATTGTATGTATGCAAATAGAGGAATAATCTGGTTCATCTTACTCTTGCGCCATCATTTCCAGAAGTGCCCTCTGAACCTTTCTCTCCTACTGAACCCTGTTAATTTGAGGTGAAATGTTAAATATTTGCAAATCACACATTTACTATACTTGTGATTAATCTTGCAGTTCCACTTACTCGATCACCTTTAGGACCAGGAGGGCCAGAGATTCCCCTTTCTCCAGGCATTCCCTGAAGACCTGGAGGACCCAGATCACCAACAGTACCAGCAGGCCCGGGACTTCCCTGTGAACAATGCGTTAGCATGCTAGGTCTGGTTGGAGAATTATTTCTACTTTGAATGCAATGAGTCATACAAAGCATGCAAAAATTTGAAGGATGAAATTTTATTAATCCCTCATGGGAAATTAAATCACAGTTGTTTGGGTTTTACAGCAAAGGCTATTATTAGGTAGAATATAGAACAGATTTTTTGCTTTGATGAAATATTGAGGAAAATATGATAAATTCACGAACAACTTTTTCAATCAATCATTAGTTTTTACACCATACAATGTAGCCTTATACAGAAGCTCTGGTTGATATGAAACATGGGCAAAGATTACGGTCTTCTATGTGCCTATCAACAGCCTAACCATTTTATTCACCTAAACACTGCCACATTAATACATTTTAAGTATTATGAATTGGAAATGTGTGTATATCAAGGATTCTATGATGTCCTCAAATGCCAGTCAGGTGCTAAATCTGAAAATATAATACTAAAAAAGTCAAATTTTACCTTTGGCCCATCTGGTCCAGGTGCTCCAGGGATACCCTTGGGTCCTTGCAATCCATGAGGTCCAAGCTCCCCTCTCTCTCCTGGAGTTCCACGCTCACCCTGAGATATATATATGTAAATGTATGGTTATTATATCTGCATGTATATTGTATACTCTCTACCTTTTGATTATATACATTTATATCTGCATGCAGAATGCTTTGTAATTAGCTTTGCCTTTGATGACCAAACTACAAACAAAAGAACGTACATTCATTTTGAATGATCGCATAACTCAAAATTCAGTTGAATGCTTTCTGACAAGCTAAAATTGTATTTACAGTAAGAATTAGTAGGAAAACATAGCTCACCCTTGGTCCAAGAGGTCCCACAGGGCCTCCCTCTCCAGGAATACCCTAAACAATCAATAAAACCTATTGAATTTTCTTATTAAATGATGCACTGGAATAACTGATATAGTTAGGTCATGTGAATGTAATATTTTCTTTCATTCAACTATCATAACATAGCTTACCTGATCACCTGGTTTCCCTCCCTCTCCAACTGGGCCTGCTGGTCCAGGCAGTCCCTGAGGAACAACATTACAGAGGATTAACTACTGAGCAATATATTTACATTTACAGCATTTAGCAGATGCTCTTATCCAGAGCAGTGTACAAAAGTGCATTAAATCTCTTTCAATGAATAAAACAACACCGGTTCGCTAATACAAAGACAAAGCAAACAGGGAAAAGGGCTATTTTAAGTGTTTCAGGAAGAGGTAGGTTTTTCTGGCTATGCAACATCTTACAAATTCTCTGTTTAAACCTTTATCTTGAAATAGTTCACTATTATTATTCTTACTTGGAAGCCGTGCATTCCAGGAGGTCCCTGTTCTCCTCTGTCACCTGCTGATCCCTGTAATATTGAAGCAAATCATCAAGCACTGTTATTACTGGTTTTGAAATAAAGAAATAAAAATGCAAAGTGACAAACTTACTGGAGGACCAGTAGGCCCAAGTGGCCCAACTTCTCCTTCCTTTCCAGGAAGACCCTACATAAAAGCCAAGATTACATGATGAGTGCATTCAACATGATTTGTTATGCTTTGGAATGATGTTGTAAATATTGTTAATGATACTCACTCGCTGCCCTGAAGGTCCTGGTGAGCCTTGTTCACCTGGTTTACCTGGATCCCCCTGGATTGTGCCATAATGCAATTAATCATTTATTATTTGTTTAATGAATGTGTAAAATCAATTTGAAAAAAATAATAAAAAAATACTCACGCTGAAACCCCTAGGGCCTGATGGTCCCATTGATCCTTCTGGACCTTTGGTTCCAATAGACCCTGGAGGTCCTGGGCGTCCATCTTCACCTGGTGGACCCTAAAGAGAGCAAAGAGAACTAAGTAGGATTTGATATATTTCAGTTTCACCATTTTTTATTTATTTATTGTATGAAACTACATTTCTGAAGAAATGTTGCCTTAAATATAAGAAATATAGAAAAATGCAATCAGTGCACTCAGTATAGCAAAAAGGACGTGCATTCATACCAAATTTACCAATAAACAATGAAAAATCAAGGCAAGTTATGAGGAATATTGGCCAAATATACCGGAGGTCCAAGCTTTCCCTCAGCACCTTGAACTCCAGGAGTTCCGGTCAAACCCTACAATAAACCAAGATACCAATATTTCATCACAAAATTGCCAGCAGTAAATAATTGCAAGTAATTTCTTAAAATGTTTTGCTGGTTTGTTTTACCCTTGCGCCTGGGAGGCCTGGTTCGCCTGTTCTTCCCGGATCTCCAGTAGAACCTTTGGGCCCGGGAATTCCTGGTATCCCACGCTCACCTACTGCACCCTTAAATCAGAATCGATTCAATGATTTTAGTAGGTTTTTATTGGATGATTTGATTACTTTATTCCTTTGATAATCTACTTACTTTGGCTCCTTGCAATCCATCTTGACCAGGGAAACCACGATTTCCAGGAGTCCCCTGAATTATTAAAGAAACAAAATATAGAAATTATTTCATGTGGCCAGTCATTCTTAAGATGTGTTAAAGGATGGAGAATAAAATCGAACTCACTCTTTCACCAACAGGCCCCTGTGGACCTACAGATCCAGAATCTCCTCTAGGCCCTCGCTTTCCCTCTTCTCCCTGAGGCCCGATCACTCCCTGAGCTCCTGAAGGACCCTAAAAGTGCATACATTTAATCTATAGCCAACTGTACCTTCTGACACATTTTTTCAGATCATACACTTTTTCGGTCTTTTCCACACTCAGATCAAGTCTCTTAGGTATAACTTACTTGTTCTCCTTTAGGTCCAGCTTCTCCTTTGAATCCAGGAACACCAACATCTCCCTAAACACACGTAAAAAGGTATTGTAATAATAATCAGCAGTAAAGTTCTGTTGATCTTCAGCAAGATCTAAATGGCTGGATGAACAGGTTATTGCATTACTGAATTAAATAATGCCAAATACATGCTTTCTGAAATACAATTTAAAATGTTAAAGCACAACTTACCCCTTGACCCTTTATACCAGGCTGTCCGGTGCTTCCCTGAGGTCCTGGAGGACCATGTGGGCCAGGCAAACCAACAGGCCCTTGTGGTCCAACAACTCCCTAAAGAAAACCACTGTAGCTTTTAGGCTTTAATTCAAAGCTTCATTTTACACACATAAGTGTAATCATGAATACTCTTATACACACCACTGGTCCTTTGGAGCCTGGACCTCCATCTGTACCCATGGTGCCCTAAGATATCATAGAAAAGTAAAATGCTGTTTATGCAAAAAATCCAAATAATGCAGGTGGGTGCTTTAATGACATTTTGACTGAATACAAACTTGTAAGCCCATTGGTCCAGGTCTGCCTTGTGTGCCGGTCTCTCCTCTTATTCCTTGTGGTCCTTCGGGTCCTCTAACTCCTGTAGGTCCTGGCTGACCCTATTAGACATAAAACTAATAGTTAGAATCACTGAATTGTAAGTGATTTATGAAGCTTATCATATTCTAGAAATGTAACTGAATATTGATATGGGTGATGGAAAGCAATACATCCCTACTACATCAAATATTTTCAGGACATGGGTACGTAAGATATAACACATATCATTTTAGCAGTTTTAGCAATGTCTTGTCATATTTCTAATTCAAATTACTGTTAGTCTTTTCTTACCTTCATACCTGGGGATCCTGGATAGCCTGGAGATCCACTAATTCCCAAAGGACCCTAAAAATTGTTGGAGATTAAAAAGATCATTTTCAAGTGTTTTTTTTGTTGTAGTTTTTGTTTTTGTTTGTTTTCTTGGCTGTTATATATCTGTTCATAAATCCATGATGTCTTACCATCGGACCTGGTTTCCCAACATTTCCTTGAGCACCACGCATACCCTAAAATGGAAGAAATAAATTAGACAAACATAGAGTTCATATACATAACCTACTGAACTAGATGTTAATCGAAAGAGCAGCCAAAGTTTAAACACAAACAGCACTAGATGCTAAACATTGCTAGCATTAAGTAATGATTTCAGTGTTTTTAATGTTGTAGGAGGAACACTGAGCTGTGCTTGTTATAACATGCTTATTACAAGTCACTATCTATTGCTATCCTTCAATAATGATTACACTGATTTTTTCTTCCTATTGCGTATCCCTAACAAACAGCTGTGCTAATCATAACAGTTAGCACAAGATGCTAATCATGACATCTGAGTAAAGATTTTTTGTTGGTAATTTTTAAACGTTTTATAGTTTTGTGTTGTTTTACGCACCGGTGTGCCGCCTGGCCCTGGGCGTCCTCTCTCTCCTGGCATTCCCCTTGGACCCTGCATTGGACAAATAAAATATGCTTAATATGTCCATTTTTAAACTGAATATAACATGAAAGAGCTATAAGTGCTCTGTATATCTAATAGATTCATTCATTTCATCTGTGGAAAAAATGATGTGATAGTTTGAACTTGGCTCACCATGGGGCCGGGAGCGCCCATTGGACCTGTTCCGCCAGATTCACCCTGAGGGACAAACAAATGAAATGTTAATGGAGGAAGTTTGAGCAAATATTCTGGGATTTATTAGACCATAACATAATCAAACATAATTACGCTGCTTTTCTCTCAGCCAAACTGTGTAGATGCCAGAAACATGTTAGAACGTGACAGTGAATTAAAAGTTGTGAGGAACAAGTGATACCTTTGATCCAACTGCTCCACGTTCTCCCTTTGGACCATCTGGCCCTTGGTGTCCCTGGGGAAAAAAAGGGAAATGGTTATAATAAAAAAATCTGTCTTACAGATGATTTTTGTTCAGTTTCGTGTTCCACCACTAAGCTGCACGTCATGCTGGGAGTTTGAAATGGTTCCTCAGATGTAACTGAATGAAAAGCAAATTAACAAAGATTGTTGGCTTATTTCTAAACAAAGAATCACATTTTATATTTGTAGCATTTGTCTGTTCATCTGTCAACATATTTATACAATCCACATGCATAAAAAAAACTTTCACGAAACATTTATGTGTGTGGTTCTATGATTGCAATGCCATTCATCCCTTTTTAGCACAGATTTTTATTGATTTTTTGCTAATTCTAAAAATCGTCTTATTTCGCTTATTTCAGTTTCAAATGAATAGTAGAATCATGTTTTTTTAATTAGTAAATAAATAAAGTAATTTTAATAATAACATTTTACTAACTAAAATGTCTTTTTACTTTAACATGTGTTAAAGTTTTGGCACCCTATCTGTAGAATCACCGGTCATCTGGAAAATCAGTGATTCAAGCCAGACAGGAGAATGTCTGATGATTAGATAAAAGAAAAAGCAGCGGCTTTAGTGATGTAATAAAATACAAAATTATACTCACTCTGTGACCCTTCAGACCTGGAGGACCTGGTGTCCCGGGAAAACCTCTCGCTCCCTAAACCCAGAAATAATAATAAAAAAAAAACACAGTGTCTGTATGTAAGATTGTAGTTATGAATATCCAATAATAGTATTGCTTTATTGTCCATATAACAACTGGTTTAAACCATACGGCAGATCCTGGAAATCCTGTCTCTCCAGTACTTCCTGATGTCCCTGATTCTCCCTAGACATAAAGATAAAGCCGTTTTATTTGCACGGCACTTGTTTAAATTCATCATGAAGCTCATATATAGACATATACATAGGATATAAAATTCACAAAGAAGTTCAACTCACATCATCCCCTGGCTTTCCTTGTGGACCATCAGGACCTCTCGGACCAGGAGGACCCTAGAGACCAAGAAGAACCTGTTGAACCTGATACATTCTATATGGTGAGCGGGTTTTTAACGTATATCCTCTCCTTATATCTGAGTGATAGATGAAATTGTGGTTGTCAAACTTTTTCCTATAAAAGAATCAGTTGACTTTATATTGATTACTCCGGTAGCACTGCTTTAATACCTTGAACAGTGCATTAAATATTCATGCAGTTTTCACTCTTCTGACTAAAACATGCTGTTGTCTGTGATGTGATGTGAAGAAAGCATGTTAAAATTACCCTTTGATAAGGAAGTATACACTCCTTAATAAACTGGCATTTGTTAGTTTGATCTATAGAAGCGAACTCATCAGGCTCTGGCAAAACTGACCCAAGGCAACAGAAGAACAGACGCTGGAGCTCCACTTTCATTGTAAACTGAATCTTTGTCACTGGAGATTCAGTAATACTCTGAAGCCATTCTCTTCAATCTTTAACCTCAGGGGGTTTGTGTGTCTACAGGTTTTCATTACAGCCAAATTTACCCCCTATGTAATAGTTGTTTGAAGACCAAACCTTATTAGATATAATAGTGGGTTCAGGTGTAGCTAGTGCTTGGCTGGAAAGGAAATCTGCAGCCACAAGAACAGATCCTGAATGATTTCTGCTTCCACAGTGGAACGGTTGAGCGATTTGTGGTGAAGCAGTAACGCTTAAAAGTTCTCTTTATAAAAAGCAATTAAGCGTCTCAAGTAATTTTCCATTTAAGAAAATTTGACTGTATTTGATGTATAAAACCACAACACTTCTTTTTTTCATTTAATAAGAATAAACCGGCATGTTGCTTTACATATATGGAAGCAATATAATATGATTGATGTCAGTGGAAATATGTTTCTTTATGACAATTTTTACCATCTGTCCTGGGTCTCCAGCTTCACCAGGGCCTCCCTGAGGACCAGGTGCCCCCTAAATGAGAAGACAAGAAAAGTGGGCTTACTAAAAGTTGTAAAATTGAAAACCTAATCACTATTTGGTATTTTGATTTATTATCAAATACAATTTTTTGTTTTTTTTGTTTGCCATGCTTTAGACTTACTGGAAGACCATTGGGCCCTGGTGGTCCTCGTGTACCGGCTTCTCCCTAAAAAAGATCATTTAAAAATGTTAAAAGAACAAGTAGGATAAGAAAGATTGGTACAGTGACAAGATGTAAAATTGCAAAGGACAAAGGTCAAATCTGAGAGTTTAGATGAACTCCTATGATATTGTCACTCTTAGTAAATATATTTTGCTAGCATTTTCCTGCTATTTAAATGTAGCAAAAATGGGAATGGTTTAGATAAATCACTGCTTTATACCCTTTGTCCTGGAATCATAGCATGCTGGCCTGCTGCCTTGTCACCTCCGAATCCTTCTGCCATCTGAGAGGACAGCTGGCCCTAAATGAGTGATGAAGTTAGATTGCTTTGGATGCATTCATGTCTAATGTAGTCAAACCTCATGATGGGCAACATGGTCAAATATGCAAAAAAAATGCATTCAGAGCACAATTCCATTCAATTAATTACATAACCTATATTTAACAGAAGATACAAATGACACACACACACACGCACGCACGCACGCACACACACATTAAAATAAATGCTGTAAATATACTAATATATATATATTGAAGTTTGGTCTAATAGTTTTGTATTAGATATAATGATTTTATATGAACATATACTGTATAGATGTACATATATACTGTAGAACTCACTCCAGGAGGATGGCCTGGTGGTCCGGCTTCACCTGGTTGTCCAGGAATTCCAGGCTCTCCATCAAATCCAGGTGGGCCTTTGGGACCCTATTACCAAGGAATGATTACATTTTTATTTTATTGTCCCCATTCAAACATTGGTTATGGCCAGAGCTCAGTGTGATAAAATGGTTCTGTTGTTTCCTTACAGGTCTTCCTTTGGGTCCCTGATCTCCCCTGAATCCTGGAGAACCTGGTGGTCCCTGTTAATGACATATCAGTTAAGCAAATTAATAACAAACAATAAAATAAAAGTCTGTTTTAAAGTTTTCTATGGATTACTCAATTATGATCTCTGCTTATTCGTAAATGAGAACATGAATTTGCTAAAGGGCAAAAAAACAAATTTGGTTGGAGGTAATAAAATTGCCATGTGCTCTACTGCCATCTGGTGTCCCAGAGAACTAAACTAAAGATCAGATATTGATAATGTATAGTAAAAGAAAAAAGTTGAGGTTTATTGAATCATCTACAACACTTTTCTCTGTGGGATTTCAATTATTTATTTTTTTTGCATTGAAACAGATTTTAAGCTTACCATTGGTCCTGCTCGTCCTGGAAGTCCTCTTATCTGTAAGATATCAAATAAGTTCTTATAATAATGTTCATGATGTGTAATTACATGATGTCACAAGACTTTAGCATATGATATATCATTTTAAATCATACATACAAATGGCACATCTCCAGGTTCACCCTTCTGACCCTGAAAATAAAAAAAAACCAATATGATTATCATATATAGTTGCAGAAAACAAGACAATTCTTTGGCAAACTTTTTGTGATTGCAAAGAATAAGTAGATGGAAAAGAGCTTACCTTATAAACTCTTTCTGAAAAATTAAAAACATGACACAAAGTAGGTCAGTTATCCATGTAACTTGTCAAATCGAATCATATTCAACCTCTCATTGTTGTGTCACTGAGATTTGATTTAAACCAATTCAGTTGAAGTAACAGGTCAAAATTATAGTATTCTATTTTTCACCATATTTCACCAAAATATCACAGCTATCTGGTGTTACTGGTGTTACAGCTACTTTCAGCCCAATAAAAAATGCATGCTTAACTCATTACTCAGTTACAGTTACCTGAACCCCCGCCGCCATCCCTGTCCGTGTGGGTGCTCTGGCACACCGGGCAGCATTCACCTTCAGGAATAACGACCTTCTCACAGTTGATCACCTCATCACACTGCACGTCGTCGCACAGGATGGTGCCGCTGTCGCACACGCAGATCCGGCATGGCTCGGGTTTCCACACATCTCGGTTGGTGTAGACCTGCCCGTCCTCGATGCAGCTGAGGTCATCTCCTGCAGAAAAAGGACCAACCATCTGAGGTCAGCAAATTTTCGTTTGCATTTTAAAGTGTCTGGTGTTTTTTTTTTTTATATCGAATGGAGACAGGCACATGTTTTTTCTGTGGCATTTCACCAAAGCCGAAAGTAATTACTGGAAAAGTTTTTTGGTAAAGGGTAATAGTAGATGTACTCATAGACTGAATTTTTTCCACTGAATAAAATTTATTTTCTAAGCGCATGATACGCGTAACCAATAATTTCAGTGTTTTTAATTATAATTATTATGCTGCTACATTGTGTATTACATAGCACTCATAGTAAAACTGCTTTTTTATATTGTAATCCTTATTTTTGCATAAATTGTACATAATACAAATTTGCTATATATTTATATATATCAGTGGTGGGCCGTCGTTTTATTATTCTTACGTTGTCTTCATTTCATAGCCTTTCTTTCAGTTGAGCTGCTCCGAGTGTTTGTTTTCCAATCAGATCTCAGCCATCACATCATGTGTTGCCAGAAGCCAAAGAATTCTACCTTGAAGCTTTGAAAATGAACAGTGTGGGCACCTGTAGCTTCATCCAACGAGTTTTCGAGTTGGCACCTCAGGGGCTAATAACTACAGCTTTTTCACGTCCTTTAATTGGATGGTCAGATATCGCACTAGTCAGAGCTCGCAAACTACTTCTGTAGCAAACTGCACAAAAATATTCATGTGGATTTAATATCTGTTTTTCATTCTACGATGGCTGACTTGGTCGCAGATATACTTTTAAGGACATTTACAAGATGGACTTTAAAAAAAAAAGGAAAAAGTCGCGAGGAAATGTCAGACAAAACAGTTCAAAACAGTTTGGCTTTTTCATGACATGAGCTATTTATCATTTTGCCTTTTCTTTCCTGTAGAATTTGCACAAAAACACACAGTTTGCCTTCAAATCAACAGGAAAACCGCACAAAAAATGCAGCAAAAAAACCTTGAGTCCTATTATGAGGTTAATACTGATGGATTAGAGATTATGTATGCGGGCAGCGCAGATGTGGCTGCAGAGAAAGGAGACTTGAATTGTGTTCGGTTGTGTTTCATGCTTTAGTAATAACATTCACTGTTGCTGTATAATATATCTGTCTGTCATGTAGCTCTCTGTTATACTGCATTTCTGTATAATAGCGATGGTTTCTATGGCTGTGGCATCTTAATGATGTTATTAAAAGGTGGATATATGGAATCGTTACTCATTCTCTTAACATAATTAAATGCTAAACTGACCACGGCTAATAGGAGGACACCACGAACAGCAGGTGGCATCCATGAGCTTCCTGTTTTTCCTTAACTGGAACCTTAAACACAGGAATTTGCGTCTTGTCTGCACCTCTATCCTCACTGGCTGAGAGACTGGGGCATTGAATAATTGTTTCAGGCGATGGTGTAGGATATTGAAGTACAAACACACTTTTGGGTACGAGCAGTATCTTTGATTATATATTCAGTATATGCATGTATTGATAGGATTATAACAATTCTGCACTCGTTCATAAACTGACATAACTTGCTGCTAATAAAATATTTGCACAATCCTTAATCTAATAAAAGTATAACTTCCAGTTTTTTTTTTCTACCAAGCACAGCACTTTTAGGCCCTTACACAAATTCTTGTTCACCGTACTCCTATCGTAGGAAAGGCAGTTGCTCTGGGAACTAGATCAAACAGTCAAATAGCTCACATTGCTACAGGTATCTGAGGTTATTAAATCATTTTTAAGTGCTCTCAGGCAATGGAGACAACCACGGCAGGAGATGAGTAAAAAAACCAGGAAACGGCTCTTGCAATCAAAGGCTAATTCTTAAGTGTGAAGGTGGTGGACTCGCTTAAATTCCTTTTTGCCCTGAAGGGGGTTGTGATGTTGTTAATATGAGTCATGCCAAGCTTTGAAGGGAGATCTGCTGTATCTGAGAAGAACCATATGGTCCAAAATAACTTCACAGAAAGAACACGTACAGACCCTCCGAACGGGTCGCTACTTACTTTACCATTTTTATATTTAAATCCGAGTTGAATGATTTATAGTGTTTTCACATCTGAGTCAGTAGTTTCGTGACTAAATCTCTGTTTTGATTAATGAAAAGTCCGAAAAAAATTTCCAGGACCATATTAAAGACTGTTGGTCTTTTCTCATTTCCTGTCTTAGAGGGGGAAGGGGGAAAAAAGAAAAACAAGTAGAAACGTCTGTTTTAAGAAGTAAGTTAGAACCAAAATTCACAATGGAGTCATAAAGAGAGAGACTATGACTTAAAATCAAATAACAGATGGATATAATGTGCATTTCTGACTTTATACAAAAATTCATAGGCACAGTGTGAAAACCAAGCAGAGCTGTAGACAATTAAATCAAGATGAAACAAAGATGTTGCCTTGGTATATAGTGTTTTTTTTTTCTTTTCCCAAAGAATTTAAGGAGCAACCGAAATTTCTGTATAGATAAGCCAGTTCTAAAAACCACACTAGTGCGCTTCTGAGAAATCTCCTTTTTTTCCCCCTGTAATTCATTGCAGACCCTGCAGTTTTCAACTGATGCGTCTAAAGGCACTGATGGCACTGGGCTCGTGACCCTTTAAGCGATTCTCCTGATCTTGATTTTCCAGCTCACTGATATGCCCGTTTAACTGTTACTCACAGGCTTGAGTCCAATCTAAAGAAATGAAGTCCTCATTCGCTTCCCTTCCAATTAGCAAGAAATGCAACGTTGCTGTTTTGTTTTTCCGACTTTTAACTTTAAACAGCGATGCTTAGTCACAACTTTTTGTACTGCCTCTTTAAAAACAACTGTCAAATCTTGTGGCTCAAACAGATACCAATTTTGGATCGGCTTTCCTTAAAGAGGATACACTTCGCATTGGATTTATATTGATGTATAAAATCCCACAGCCTCGCGCTCTAGTTTTCTGAGATAACACAATCTACTGCTACTCAATGTGTTTCCACCAAAACACTCAGGGGGGGGGTTAAACTGTGAAATGTATTAGGCAAATGCAGAAGCCCAAAGGGAACAAAAGTATTTGCTTTGTATGTTTTTCCCATCTAGGACTGAACTGCACATGTACTGGGTTCAGGGTTTTCTCTTTGGCCCCTTTTTTTTTCAAGGTTTTGAAATTGACCCTGTGGAACCAGTGACTCATTTTGCTTTTCCACTTACAGCTATAGACATGTTTCCATGATAGAAAGAGATAAAACCCATATATCTCTCAATGAGGATTGCATTTTTTTCTCCACATTAAAGTAGTTAAAATCCTATAATTTAGGAACAAAGTTTCAAAGTCTAGCACAATTCCTTCCAAGCATTACCTACTTTTTTGGAAACAAGGGGCACAAATTCAGGTGTAAAACAAGAGCAGTAAACGCTTTGCTAAAATGCCCAACAGTGGCAGATTGGCGATAATGAGGCTTGGCGTTGCTCTTGGCCTTCTGAACAGTAGCTCAGAGGCTCAACCAGAGACCCAACACTGTGGGTCACATTTCTTTGGTTTGTACCTCTGGAAGAACCCTAAAGGGTTTTATATAAACTCATACAGCAATAGGATTTCCAATCAATGTCTAGGAACCCTTACATTTCCAACAAAAAAAATAAAACTATTCTGGAATATATTACTGAGGAATGTATACCTAAAGGTGCCAAAAACTGTTCTACAGACAAATTGGCTAGGAGAGAGGTTCTCAAGCTTTTTGTATCCAGTTTAATCTTAAACTGTAAAATAAACTCTCACTAACCGCCTCAGTGCACGTTTTCAACTTTTCAAATATATTATTCTGACTTTTTATTGGAGCCATGCACTATTACCCCTACCCCCCCGAACTTTCCAATGACAGAACACATTATGTCCAAGTTGACATGAGGTTGCCGTTATTAAGGTTCGGATCAACCCTTTTCAATTTGAGGAAGCAGTTGAATATTTTAACAGAATAAATATTCGATTGCAATTTTCACCAATATTGCAAATTAATAATAATTAATACGTTACTTTATATATTAATTGACACTTGAGTTATGTTTGACAAACCCCTCAGTTTTTAAAACTAAAAACAATTGCTGAAGTTTTTGCAGTTTTACTCCTCAGGTCAGTACAGTGAAAAGATTTAATGTAGGAAATGATTTGTTTCAAATGGTTGTTTTACATGCTCTACGGCAAAATGTTCTTAATTTTTTTTTATCGTGTTTTATTTATAAGAGTAGACCATGAAATATTTTTTTTTTTATTAAATAAAATTACGATTTGATCCCTTATTAATTATTTGTTTGTACTTTTGAGGAATCCTTTAAAGGTCTTTTGCAAAATGCAACAGCTGAGAGTTTCATATAATTAACAATTTCAAGTTATCAATGAACAGTTCAAAGTTTACATGTTTGTTTTCATCATGTTTCAGTTAGAACTTCAACCTCACCCATAATAAGACTTACACACTTGTTTTTAGGGGGAGCACTTCTTGATGTGGCAATTTCCTTTTGTTTCAGATACATGAGATGTAGAAATGAGTTACTCAGTCATCCATTCTACTCTTCCACTCTTCTATGTGTGTTTAAAAACCTATGATTATACTAAAACCTCCAACTCCTTGGTCAAGCCAAGCTGGTTTCTTAGAGGTTAAAGCTCTGGTTTAGACATAGAGATTGGACAGATTTGAGGTTTTGAGGAACCACACAATGTTCCTCTGGTTTGGGCACAAGATGCACGTTGAAGTGTATTTGTTCAATCCTAAATAAAAAATAGAGCAAAGTACCATTTTTTTTTGTCAGAGGTCTACTCCCGTTGGATTTACCAGAAAGAGCCCAGAAATAATCCAGCTTTAATTTCCCAAAAGCCTTGCTGCACAAATTGCTGAATGCACATCACTACTACTCTCTACCATTCAAGATGTATTTAACTCTATGTTCCTTAAAAAAAAAAAAAAACATTTTATGGTTGAGTCTTTTCAAGACTTGAAAGAAAGTGTTTTAGAACATGCCAGGTGGTAGGTAAACTGTGCAGTTTGCAATGTGGAAAGAAAATCAAAGCATGGAAAGAAAATCAAAGTGCTGTCGGAAATAAGACATTAACTTTAGAGAGGGTAACAAGTTCTCTACTGGCTATAAGATTATTAGGCTCGTACCCAATAACCCCGATTTACCCTGTATCCAATAAATTTGGCTTGGTAACATTTATAATCAAGTATGATGCATAATCCAGAATGCCCAGACCATTGTATTTCTGTATTTGCCTCTGTGTGTTTTCCAATTTAAGTAATCTTGGTAGCTCTATGATATGTAGTATTTCAACTTACAATGTTAAAGTGTCATAAGACAAATGATTTCCTACTAATGGCAAAATATATCAATTAAATTAAAAAGTATTAGAGATATTGTATTAGTAACAATGCATTATCGTTCTACTTCCATCAATAGTAGTGGTTTTATCAAGATTTGACCTCTACTACATTGCATTTACATATCTGTTGTGGCTTTGTAAATCCCATTCAGTTTCAAGTTTTCATGATTAATGATGCAAAATCATTTATTCCCGCCAATAATAGTTATTATTATATAATCTTTTTATACCTACACTCAGACAAACATGGTATTCCCAGGCCACCACTCACCTATGGTTCAATATATTGTATTTTAGTTAGACAGATATTATAACCTATTCAAACTATATCCCTGTCACACTCTGGCTTTCACTCTTACTTTGCAATTTCCATAAACATCCCTGAATGTAATCCGATTCTCCCTGAAGGCAGTAGTTCTCTACGAGTTAGCTGACAGACTTCTTTCCACTGTGCCACCTCTTTGTCCCAATCCTGTCGGCTTTACTTTACTCTGAGAGGAATCAGCGAAGGATCTGCTACGCCATGATGCTTGCGATAAACACAACAGGACTACGCTCTGAAATAAAGCACATGTGGTGACTGTGCTCATTAGAGACACACTTTAATGGCTAAAAGGCACACAGGACCATCTGGATACAAGCAGATTTTGAGGTCAGCTGAATTGTAATTGGGTGAAATAGAAGAAAAAGAATCTCCTTCAACCCAGGTTTTCTTGACTTTCTGAAACATGATATGGTTTTTGTAAAAAAAAAATGTACTAAATTTAATTTAAGACAGAAAAAGGAGAGAAAGTGATAAAAATGATGAAAAGTCTGTCTACTGTAGTGTACTGTGGTAGTCTAGAGTATGGTCTGGGTGCCCTATAACCACATAACTGGTGGCATTTTTTCCCCTCAAATAAATTATAGTTATTCAAACATAACATGTAATCTCTGGTATCATAACGGATTTTCTAAATAAATACCACAATGAAGATTAAAGCTCACCATAGATATTTATGTGGCTATTTTTTTCATCATCAATGGTCATTTCCCTGCTTTTCTGGTTTTGATGACAATGCTCAAACCTTTTCTAAAATCCAACATAATTACATATTGTTGCACAGTCTTATCATTCAGATGAACAATAAAAAGCTCCGTTGCTTGGAAGACCAATGATTTTCACTTCACTTTCAGTTCCCACTTTTGTCTTATGAACATTATGCCACTGGTATTTTTACTCCTGAGCAAAACTCCTAAAAAACTAAAAAGTGCAATTCATCTGCACACACACGTTTTAGTTTACGCTCATAAAGTCATGGAAGCCATATTGTTCATTGGGGCTCTGGGGTAATGTTCCAAAGAATTAAGAAATTCGATATCCTCTGTGTTGGGCGTGTAGACAGTCTGTATCCTGAAGTTTGCTCATCCCATATCTACAACGGTTCTCTATCTGTAAGCTGTTTATGCTTCTCGCTTGAGTCCCTGGCATTTGTTTATATGCTAGGAGAAAGTTTATTAACCATTTATTAACATTGGATTTGAGGCCTAAGTGTGTCAGACATGGATTTACATAAGCAAAGTAAGAGCCAACCTTCAAGGAAAGAAACATAGATATAAAGAAAAACTTTTAATGCTGTCCCTTATTCGAAACCAAAATCTTATTTGAAGTTTATAAATGTTTCAAAGTAGTGCTTGAAATTGTATTTGAGTATTTAATACATACACTCATACATGCTTTTAAGTATTCCCTCTTTGCTCTGTTGATGAGAAATTGAAAACAAAAAACAGCAAGTGTCTGCACAGGACCGTATTTAATCCTGGGATTGTATTAATATTTATTGAGCTCTGCACTGTTGCCCTTTATACAAACAAAGTACAGATGACATGAGTGGCAAAAATGCAATTTTGTGATGAATTTACTGAAGATTCCTGACAGAAAATACACACCTAAATTGATTACATTTTATTCCACTTCATTTCTGTAATAGACATGGTCATGGAGGACATTTTACAGACATCCAGATGTCATTTAGCTTCCTTAATTAGCAAGCCAGAGGTGAAAAGGGCAAGGAAATTCCACCTAAGTGAAAATCTCGAGAGCCTCAAAAGGGATCTTTTCTAAGTGCGATTAAAAATCAGTATACAGAAGAGTCAAGACAAACAGTATTTGTCAAAATTAAGTTTGTGTTGAAATGATGTTCAGTATTATTATGAATTCTGCCATGAGAACAGCTCAGTTCTTAAAAACAATAAAGCAGCAATGAGGTACACATTCATATTTGTACAATGTGTCCAGTCTAGCTTTCAAAAAGCACATGCATCATATTTCTTTCCAGCCGACGGATATAAAAACAAGTCCATATTTCCTGCACTGCTTTTTCCACTCTCACGATTTCTTCCCTTTTTGCTTGGTAAGCCTGTACGTGAGAGTTCAGAGTCCCAACAGCTGCTTTGCCACAACGCCGGATTACTCTGCTTTCTTCTGCAGGCTCAGCACCTAAGTCAGGGTGTCTCATAAATATTTACTCCATGCTGACCAGCATTGAATGATTCTTCCTTCGCTTCATTAACAATTCTCTGTCATCCTTTTACTTTAAAAGCACAAGACACTTGTATCTGTTTGCTCACAGAATTCAAAAACCCAAGAAAAAAAATGAAAAACATTTTGAACATGCCCAAGCGTAAACTCTCTGGTTTTTATTTTTCAAACACAAAGTGTATGCTCTAAAGAAGAACAGCACTTTCAAAGGACCTTTTTAGATGCTTGAGCATGCCAAAAAGTTCCATCTTTCAATGATGCTAGCTTTTTAGGAGGTATTTGGAAGTATTAGGTGTGCCAGCCATGGTCAAGCAGACATTGTTCAGGTATTAGACTGGATTAAACCATCGCCTGTCGCTGACATGGTGTTTCTTTCAACCCTTTGAATGTAAAAGACCCTTCAATAATAACAAACATATGAATATACAAATAGAAATTTGAAATGTCAATCACATGTTTAATCCAATGTTGTATATTCAAAATAATTATTTTTAAAATTTCTTCCCAAACTTATCTTTTATTTAGAAATAATTTTTTGGAGATTGTCTGCTTGATTAAAAAAAAAATATATATTGAAAAAGAAAGAATTAGTACTGTTTTGAAACTTTTTTTTTTTTTTTTTTTTTTTTGGGATAAGAAAACCAAATTCAGGGAAAAATCATGGTAACATTGGATGTGAAATTGCTTTGCCACCCTTCATATTCTCTAACAAAATGTTTAATATGATTGTGTAAAATTAAAAAATGTTCTACTTGTAATTTGGCAACAGGGGAAGAAATGCTAAGCCTTGCTCTTTCATCCAAATGAGAAACATTAATGTTTGCAGTAAAAAAAAAAGAAAAAGAAAAAAAGAAAAGAATGGTGCTGCTCAGAATTCTGCATGATTGTTTTCATGATCTGGGAACACTCTTCTCTTTTTAGCACATGCATATTTTTCCTAATAGTCATGAGCAGCTGGTTTGGCTGTGTAAGAAGCTTATTCCGGATGGAAGGGATCACCTCTCCAACTTCACATCATCGATTGACCTTTGTTTTTTTCAATAGAAGAGATTTCAATCTTTGTCCAAAAAAAATAAAAGAAAAAAATCAAACCACATAAAAGTCCATTATGAGTAAAGGAATTTGCGTACACCATGTTGTCTTACTGGATAGTTCCCAACACCAGACACAACCAGGGATTACACTTATGCAATCATTATGAAGAATATTCTTATAATAATAATGTATCATATATATATATATATATATACCATATAATATCATATACCATTGTATAAGACGTAACTTAAATAAACTGTGCACCATTTTTATTTTTGTTGCAAATTAATAAAGGTAAAAAAAAGATTTTGTAAACTGTACACCATATATTTATGTTTAGTTTTATTACTTTGCACACACAGGGGTGAAAAAAAACCACATGGGATTTTATCCCTGTTCAGATCCAGACATTAAACACGTTTCTTCCCACAGGAAATACCGGTCTAAGGGCAACTTCCTGCAGAGCAGATAACACGAGAACAAGCTCACTGACAAAGTGACGAATCTCCTCCTTGAACAAGAGGACAAAATTTTGTTTTCCTTTTTTTTCCTTTCGCCTCATACAAGAACAGTTTTGGCCAATGATTAAATAGATGAGGAAGAGAAATACCAAACATAGATGCTCACATGCATTACTTCTACAAAAAAATGTCATTAAAAAAATGATTTACTGCACAATTTTCATTGATGCAATTCAGCTAAATATGGTTAAGATCAAAATAGGCAGTGGTCCTTATCAGATGAGATACATTTAATTATTAAATAATAGCAATTAGGCTAAATAAGCAATAATAATACTCAACAGAATACCTTATTAAGGCATTAAAAATAATTTCTAATGCATGGGCCTCACTTTTTCTTTACTGAGTTTTATTTAAATACTGTATTAATCAATAACATGCCTTTCACTCAAAACAAAAAAAGTCAAATAAATAACAAGGCAGCATGTTTTTTTACTCAATTAAAATGTAATTTAAAACGTAAATACAAGATGAGTTTTGGTTTTGGATGATGGACATGGCAGCAAAAAGACATGGCAGCATTTTGCTGTTTTCCATACGGTAACACCATCAAAACTGTCTTGTTCCAAACCTTACTAAACCATGGAGACATTTCCACATAAACCAGTCTGGCGCAGAGGGACTAAAGATGGCTTTGTGATTTGCAACACAGCCTCGTTAGCGTTCCAAAAGGTACAGTGTGTTATAAGGTCTAGATGACTTCATTTACAGCAGTTCCAGAGCATCGTTCGAGCTTTTGTCAGGGATTCACAGGGGCTTTCGTTGCAGTGTAGGAATCAATACAGAAATAATTTTTTTTTGCTCAGAGAAATCATTCAGACAAACGAAGATACATGATCCTACACTATCAAATGAAAGCAGACTGAACCTTTAAAGTACACATATACACCAACAATTACAAAGATACAAACAGTGTAGCTAAATTCTGAATCAGTAGCACTGCTTTTGAATCTTTTTTTTTTAACCTGTTATAAATATCAATTCTAATAATGAGGTGCTATACAAACAATGCTAATATGCTAATGCTAATTATGTTAATGTCATAGAGAAATTAGAAACTAGTCGAAATATTCCCTGTACAAGCCATGAGCCATTTTATAAAGCAGTGACCTAGAAATGCAGACATTTTGCTCGTTGTTTGAACTTCAGAACAGACAGCTGCTGGATGTTTAAAAAAAAACATTTTCATCCACAAGAGAAAACCATTTTACAACCATCTACTTCCCATGAAATCCACAAGAACCAAGACCAAACTATAAAAAAATCCCTAACATATGTACTTTGCGGACATTGCTATGTTTATATATTTATATGAACTATGTAGGACAATGGGGCAGTCCTTAACACCTTAGCTAAAAGTTTAAAAAAAAGTAGTAGTAAAGTTAAGAACAATTTATTGTTAAAAAAAATACAAATAAAAATAAATTAAAAAAATATATTTAAACAACAATTTACATAAACCTACCATAAGCAACACACACACACACACACACATACATATATACTGTATGTATACTGAATATTAGATTCTCCAATGGTGCTCTTAGATCTTAAGGTTACCTACAGAAATCTTTTTCCTTATAGTCTTCAATTGTCAGTCTGTAGGTATTACCTATTAGTGCTTCAGGGTCCTTGATTAAAACATTTTGTATATGTTTCTAGGCCCACTTGAGAGACCCTGGATTTCTAACCGTGATGATAACAAGCAAGATATGATTAAAAATATTAGTGAGTATAATTGGCTGTGAGGGATTCCTTGCTACCTTCCATCACTCCCTGTTCTTATCTTATCTTCTATACTCCAGCTCTTTTTTCCACAATCTGTTAGACCTTGGGAAAAAGAGAGGCATTGTAAAAGATACCATGTGCTGCTTGGTAATGCTAGCTCCTAGTATACTAATCAGGGATCATTACTATTGCAAAGCTAGTCATCACATGCAAAAGTCAGTATGTTTGTAGATATGTTGTGTCATGTAAATGCTACATAAAGGAAAATCCGCTTGTGAAACATTCTGAAATGTCCCCAAAACCGGATATGAGGGATTGGGATAATTGCTAGTTAGAGCTACATTAACAGCAGAAATGGACATGAATCCTTAAACTGCCCCAGAAAACCAAACTGACCAAGGAATAAGAAGCTACACCAGCTGTGCTGACTCACGTGTGATGCTAATGTAACACAGTCATGCTAGCTCAGTCACTTTTTTTAGTTATACTATTAAGGGAAGTTTTATGTGAACTAGTTTGAAAAACAGCTAGCAATGTATGCTAGTAGAATGTTTAGTAAACAAGTTGTAAAAAGGTTAGGCATCAACATTATTGCAATGTTACAAAACATCTGAGGTAAAACAGGCTACATCTTTTTTTACAATCGTTTTAGAGCTTTCACGCGACAGTGTGAATTAGTTTAAGGTGTAAAATATCTCAATTCAATGAATTTCCAGTTTTTTTTCGGGTAAACTGTTTGTCATTTCCACAACAATTGTATAATCAGAGTTATTATCATGCTAGCAAACGTGTAACATAGATTAGAAATGGAAAGTTGTGGTTATTTGGTTTTACGACTCTTTTGCTCTAGCCAAGAATGTTAAAGCAAATTTTTAAGATTGTTTCTATGCCATATGTTAAAAACATTCTCGAAACAGCCAGACAATATGACAGCTGTTCTGCAACCTACAATTGCTAGTTGGGTGTTAAGTGTTGGCTTTATATTCAAATTCTCAGGACAATGCTAATGCTAATAATAATAAATTGAGACATGGTCCTTCACTCTTCCTGATGATGGCACTGTAGTTGTCTTCAATTCTAAGTATGTGGAGTCTAAAACAGTCCAGCAATTCAAGTTTTGGTGGTAATATGGGGATTTTAAAGACAGTTAGATATGGTTAATCTATTCAATAAGACAAACCTGCATGATCTGTATACAAATGGAAACAGCTGTATAAACATAGAGCTTGTAATCAATGTTACAGAGGCTTATCACCCCCCAGTTGCCTTCTGCCCACTTTTCCATGTACAGTAAAGGCTTGTTGGCCATCTGTTTCTCCACATTATAATCCCGAATGGTTGGCTGTGAATAATCAGATATTTATCACTCCTTTCAATATCCAGATGGGAAGTGCTGAGGGTTGGTTTCTGGCTTATTTGCAAAAGTTAATTGGTTTGCTCATGATAAAGGCACCCACTCATTCCCACCCTGAATTTAGCACCACATACTTCTGCGTTTTTCATGTTCTTTTAACGTAGATTGTTTTCTGACACAATGTTGCTAACATCGGCACCATAACGTCTTCCCAAACCTTATTTTTTTTTAGTTTTGGAAGCTATCATTTGTTTTCTAATTACTGCCAAACAACCAGTCGAAACATCTGGAAGTCATCCCCCAGCTCTACTTTTTATTTACTTTAAAAATTGTTCCCATAGAACAGCCTCATAGGCAGGATCAACATCTATCATCCATGCAGTTCAGACATCAGGGGTATCTCAGTGGGTTTGAAGAGATACTTTGGATTACACATGAAGGCTTTTCCAGTTCAGGCTGAGCTGAGGATCCATTTTCCGATGTGGTGATGTGATTTTCATTTTTTTTCAGGTACAAGCGAAGGAGGCAAGTCATCAAGTCATTGCTCAAAAATGCAGCACATGTTTTCCATCAGCACATTGCTGCAGACCTGGTTGGGTTCACATACTTAAACGCTGAGCTCGGTTAGAGAACAGCCTATTTTTTTTTTTAAGTAACAATGACTGTAACCAATTTTGGGGATTAAAAAAATTGGTAAAATTTGGAATTTGATAGTTTATGTATACAAAGATGGATAAGGTCCTGCCCAATGTTACAAAACCTTGTATTAAAATGTAGCAATTTATTTTCAGTATTAATATTTGACAGATTTCATGGTTTTGCGTTGGCGAGGATTACAGTGCTTCTCATACAATGTAAGTGAGGGTCTAAAAAAGCTAGTAAAAGAGTCTTTAACGCTTTAGTGAAGAGGGAGTGTTTATACATGATCTTAAGGTTTATCTTGAAGTAATATAAACTGTATACAGGTCAGCTTTAATAGATGGACCATTTCTAACCTTTTTTTTTTTTTTTTACATTTTTTCCTCCAAAACTTTTGGAATTAGAATCCGCACTTACTGCACAAGGACCTCAAGGTGTTACGTCATGTTAAATGTTCTTTAGGAGGAGTGGCAATGGATCAGCGTTTAAGAAAATGTGCTTAGTTACACAGGAGGTTGTCAGATAATTCCCTGAGCTGCCAGATGGCCACTGCTGAAGAAGGATTTTGAAACCATCAAACTCACAGCTCTATGTTTGGTTTGGGTTTGGCCTCCCTCCTCGGTTGCTCTAGAAAAGTAACACTGTACTTTCTCAGCAATCAGATTTCATTCACCTTGACCAAAATGGGACATGAGTAATTTCAGGGTAGTGTGTCTTATAGTTTAGAACTGAAATACAATTCATGATCTGTCAATGCAACAAACAGAGATGCAAAAAGATCTGCATTTGTTTTCCTTATTAAGCTTTCTGGCTGCATTGAATATAAAATGCATGTAATTATCTATAATTGTATAATATTAATTCTCGCATGTATGCCCAAACACGCGTCTTGCTTATTGTTCTTCCTAAGCCTCAACCACAAAAAAAAAAAAAAAAAAAAAACCTTCCCATCATTTATAATAAAAAAAACAGATTCTCTGAACATAAAAGAGTTGTGGTCCAAAAGCTCAATGGCAGTTGTGGCCAATAATTTACTTTCACTGGGTTTTCATTTCTTCAGATGTAGCATGCAATTATCCTTGATTTCTATCCACCATTTTCAATATAAAGTCTCGCTTGGTAGCTTGCATTATAACTTATTACTGCCTGTTCCGACTTGCATCGTGCATAATGCCTCACCATGCTTCTATAAATAGCAAAAATGTTCTCCAAAACCACAGTCAACAGCATCAAATGTCATATTTTTGCAAGAGACTCTGAACCTGCATCAGAACTTCAGGATTAAAATGTCAAAAAGGATCATCCTATCCATTAATCCTGATGTTCCTGTGATTGAACCAGGAATTCCCAACATGTAAATGTTTTAAATACTACATCCCAGCAAACAGAAATTTTCCCAATCGATGTTCATGAATTTTTCATGCACCTAAAGAAGGTGCAGTAACTTCTTATAAACATTTACAAACATGTACAAGGAAGCTTCCTACGAATAGCAAAACAACTTGACAAGAACATTAAAGTTCAGAAAACATTTTGCTAACCTAGAACTGAGATTATTCAGTGACACAGAACTAATAGGAAAATTTTTTTTCTTCATTTTACATCATTGACAAAATTGTTTAACAGTCAACGAGCTATGGAAAAATGATCCATCACAAAAGATCACCACAGACACAAAAACTAGCCTAATCTTGTTTCATCTCCGGTTTATAGACCTACTAACATTACATTTACAACTACAAATCTCTTAATTGCCAAACAATTCAATATATCCACGACTTAAGAATGTCCATAATATTAATAATTACTTGTTAAATTATATAGACTGTATACAGGTCAGCTTTAATAGATGGACCATTTCTAACCTTTTTCTTATTTTTTTTTTTACATTTTTTCCTCCAAAACTTTTGGAATTAGAATCCGCACTTACTGCACCAGGACCTCAAGGTGTTACGTCATGTTAAATGTTCTTTAGGAGGAGTGGCAATGGATCAGCGTTTAAGAAAATGTGCTTAGTTACACAGGAGGTTGTCAGATAATTCCCTGAGCTGCCAGATGGCCACTGCTGAAGAAGGATTTTGAAACCATCAAACTCACAGCTCTATGTTTGGTTTGGGTTTGGCCTCCCTCCTCGGTTGCTCTAGAAAAGTAACACTGTACTTTCTCAGCAATCAGATTTCATTCACCTTGACCAAAATGGGACATGAGTAATTTCAGGGTAGTGTGTCTTATAGTTTAGAACTGAAATACAATTCATGATCTGTCAATGCAACAAACAGAGATGCAAAAAGATCTGCATTTGTTTTCCTTATTAAGCTTTCTGGCTGCATCGTGTATAAAATGCATGTAATTATCTATAATTGTATAATATTAATTCTTGCATGTATGCCCAAACACGCGTCTTGCTTATTGTTCTTCCTAAGCCTCAACCACAAAAAAAAAAAAAAAAAAAAAAACCTTCCCATCATTTATAATAAAAAAAACAGATTCTCTGAACATAAAAGAGTTGTGGTCCAAAAGCTCAATGGCAGTTGTGGCCAATAATTTACTTTCACTGGGTTTTCATTTCTTCAGATGTAGCATGCAATTATCCTTGATTTCTATCCACCATTTTCAATATAAAGTCTCGCTTGGTAGCTTGCATTATAACTTATTACTGCCTGTTCCGACTTGCATCGTGCATAATGCCTCACCATGCTTCTATAAATAGCAAAAATGTTCTCCAAAACCACAGTCAACAGCATCAAATGTCATATTTTTGCAAGAGACTCTGAACCTGCATCAGAACTTCAGGATTAAAATGTCAAAAAGGATCATCCTATCCATTAATCCTGATGTTCCTGTGATTGAACCAGGAATTCCCAACATGTAAATGTTTTAAATACTACATCCCAGCAAACAGAAATTTTCCCAATCGATGTTCATGAATTTTTCATGCACCTAAAGAAGGTGCAGTAACTTCTTATAAACATTTACAAACATGTACAAGGAAGCTTCCTACGAATAGCAAAACAACTTGACAAGAACATTAAAGTTCAGAAAACATTTTGCTAACCTAGAACTGAGATTATTCAGTGACACAGAACTAATAGGAAAATTTTTTTTCTTCATTTTACATCATTGACAAAATTGTTTAACAGTCAACGAGCTATGGAAAAATGATCCATCACAAAAGATCACCACAGACACAAAAACTAGCCTAATCTTGTTTCATCTCCGGTTTATAGACCTACTAACATTACATTTACAACTACAAATCTCTTAATTGCCAAACAATTCAATATATCCACGACTTAAGAATGTCCATAATATTAATAATTACTTGTTAAATTGTTTTAAGATCATCCTGACATTCCTATAAAAAAATATACAGTATGTAAACTGGCAACTTTCCCAAACAGATCTCTGTTATGACTATTCACCACCAGGTGGCGCATTTTGTACAGTGTAACGCAAGATTCGTTTCAGGTTGCCAAAATTTACAATTTTATATATAAAGTAATTTTTTTTATATCACTTTTAGTGAATGACAATTCATCGTGTAATGTGATATGTAAGGCAAAAAAATAAAAATCTTAGCAATGTTTACAAAAAATTGGAGTAGACTAAGTGACATCAGTGAAGGGGAAAAAGTGACATCACATGTTTCACATCTACAAAAAAAAAAAAAGGCAAAAAAAAAAGCCAGCATGACTGAAAAAATAGTGCTCAGGTGTTCTAGGCCCCACACATGTTTTTCTGCCCTTCTTTCTTTCTTTCTTTCTTTCTTTCTTTCTTTCTTTCTTTCTTTCTTTCTTTCTTTCCTTCTTTCGTTCCTTCCCTTGCTTGTTCTCATCCTGTACCTCCCTCACAACATCTGCCCCAGATTAGGATGGAAGATGTGCTCCTTTAAAGAAGGTAAATATTAAAAATAGTAAAAAAGGAAGTCCACAATAATTCATTTAAACATTTTAACTTGCTTTAACAATCCATTCTTTTATCCGTGATCCGGGGTGCTCTAGGATGAGTTTCACACCCTTGATAATGCATTGTGCAGATGTGAGGGGAGGGTTCTGGGGGAAATAATGGGCAGAAGAAAAGGCACAACGTGAACAGCGAAGACTTCTAGGATCAGAGTTTGCATTGTTTCTCATTTCCATTACATATCAACTTCAAAACCATGACTGCTAAAAAATGTTGAGGGTTTTTACCATTAAGGGGATTCACACAAAGGCTTTACGCTCATCTTTAGATCCAACTTGCACAAGAAGATTCCAAGTCAATGACATGTGCTTGATAAGCCATTTTTCATTCACTCGACCGTCATGCAAAATAGGAACTTTAACAATACAGTCACGCACAATGATACAACTTTTTTTACGATTTATGCATTATTTTCATTGAGTCCCTCTAAGACAATTCATATCTAAAAAGGAACTTATACTTGGAACTTAGGAACTAGACTTGAAATTGGTTATACCTTTAAATAGTCCCATCATAGGTCTCAACATATAGTAATTAAAAGACTAGATATGTAATTACAACAATACGTTTTTTTAGATTAGATTGACTTACCACTGTTTCCGTCTTGGCATTTCACAAACAGTACTTGTGCCAGTGATAAAGCCAGAAATAAGAAGATCCTGGAATGCACGAAGCTCTTCATGTCTATATCAAGACATGAGCCTCCTTTTGTGCAAAAAAAAAATATTAGGGAGAGAGGGTAAAAGAGTCCAAGTTTATCGCTGCACCATGAAGACAGACTGAAGCTTTTCCTGCTCTGAGTAGCAATCAGACCCAACCCAACTTTGTGCTGTCTCTCTTTCTTTCCCTCTTTCCCCCCCCTCTCTCTCTTTTACAGCTTCAAATAAGAAGAATGCTGACCACCCTAATTTTCCACCCCTTTTTGTCAGTGTTCTCTCATAAGCATCCACACACAGACGTGTAGTCGCACTGAACTACATTCACAAAGCAACGCTTCCTCGTGATCTATTCTGACGTGTTAAGATTTATTTTGGAATAAAAAAAATACAGAACAATGGTTTTTAATAGTGTAAACTTTTGCAACTTTTTGCAACGTTTTGTTTCGTCTCCAGAGACTGTTCCTAAGCAGGACTGTAAACTGGTTTTATGACCATCTTGATGGAACCAAACTCATTTGTTTCTGACTGACTTTTTTATGAGGGAATAAGAATAGATCTCAGATTCTAATTTGGCTTGGTGTAGCCAAAAAATAAATCTTTTAAAAAGATGTTTTTCAACTGTATTTATGCCTAAAAATGTGAAATGACTGCAGGTATTTCCTGTTGGTCCAATGCGCTGTCTGTTTTGTATGATTTGGTTCGATAGGCTGTGTTTTTTGGAGTCATAAACCACAATGGTGGATTGTTGAGCCTAGCTCATTGTTTCTCTCAGCAGTTGTAAAGAAATTAAATCGAATTTGTAGCCCGGTCATTACACTGTTACCCCGGATTTTACATTGAATTAATCACTTTAATTGCAACATACTTCAATTATTGTGGATTACTATTAAAATATTTAAGTAAATTTAAACTACTTCTGTAGACATTTTTAAATAAGTGTAACGGATTAAATTAATACGTTTTGTACTGACCACGCCCCCCCACCAACCCCACACAAAAAAATGTGAGGTGATGCCATTTTGGTGTGCAGTTGCATGTGCATTCTTAGAGTTTTTGTTGAGTAGTTAGATTATAAATGTTTTAGTCAGTTTTTATTTTTATTTCCCACCGAGGGGCTGTTTCTTAGTACTGAAAAACATTTTATGTTTCCAGTAGTGTTTCACTTTTATTGCTTGTGTTTGGGTCCTGCTTGAACACCTGCAAATTCAGCAGACATTGTTGTCATTACACCATTTGTTACTTTGGTTTATTCTCTTTTTCTACATCAAAAAGATTTTTGTGAATGGAAAAATATTGGTTTAAACGATTTAGGACATTTTGTCTGTTAACCTGCAATATTTCAAGCTACCGTACAGTTCTGATGAGTGAATTTAAAACCATGTTTTATAACGTTGTGCACATGTACAATTAGGTTGGCTAAACAGCATTAAATTAACTGCTATTATTAATGGCATCTTTGTTAATCTGTTTCTTTATTTGTTAAAACTTGTATCAACCATTTTAGTAGCTATCCCTTGGTTTGACCTAGAAAGTTCACAACTAAACCCTTTCTGACTGTGCATTATTTTGGAAGGGAATTCAGTGATGGAACTGGACAACCTGCCTCAGGCCTTTTTGTCTTCTTTTTAGGCTAATTTATGCCCTGCAATAAAACTATTCAAAGTGTTTGAAAAACACTTACAATTTTGTCCAGCAGGTATTTCTTTACCTTGGAAAGATTGTCTCTTCTTTAAAAGGTGTGAAAAAAACCCACTGGCGAACTTTTTTGAAACTTTTTACTTCACTTGTCAGTATTTTAAAATTAAAAGTTAAGTAGAAATAATAATAAAATGTTCAAATGAAAATAATTGTTAGAACAACTTCAAATTTTAAGTTATGTTCACTCAGGTTAATCAAGTAAACATTACTTAAATTTGTAGGGGAACCAGTTTCCTTCAATTCTTTAAGTAAACTCAACTCATCCGGGCTTAGAGTGTACGGTAAATAAAACAAGGAATCTGGTGGAATCTTGCTCCAGATTGTATTAACTAGACGTCATGTGTTGAGCAGATGTGGCTATGTTGATGTGTATTGCATCAATGGAGATCAAGCATGTAGTATGGTTTGACCTTTTGTGTCCAACTGAGGACTATTTTCTTACGGATGCACTGCTCCACTAGAAAAAGAAAAGGTTTTTTTTATTTAGCCAAAATCAAATGTAGTTCATTGGAACAAATGTGTTCAAAATAACCGTAGAATAATCAAAATAATCTGAAAAATAAAAAAATGTCAAGCCCCAGCACCACTAGCGCTGCCAAGCTGCCACTGTTGTGCTCTTGAATAAGGTTCTTAACCCTCTCTGCTCCAGGGGTGCCATATTATGTCTGACCCTGTGCTTTGACCCCAACATCCTAACCAGATTGGATGTGTGAAGAGAAGAATTTCATTGTGCTTTTAAGATATATCAAAGGGGGAGGTGGTAGCTCAGTGGTTAAGACTCTGGGTTACTGATTGGAAAGTTGGAAAGGTGGGTAATTTAAGCCCTGGTATCGCCAAACTGCCACTCTTGAGCTTTTAAACAAGGCTTTTAACCCTTTGTGCTCCAGTGGTGCTGTATCATGGTTGACCATGTACTCTGACTCCAGCTTTCTAACATTGCTGGGATATGTGAAGAAAAAATTTCACTGTGCCGTAAAGTACATGTGACAAGTATATACAGTACAGACCAAAAGTTTGAACACACCTTCTCATTCAAAGAGTTTTCTTTATTTTCATGACTATGAAAATTGTAGATTCACACTGAAGGCATCACAACTATGTGGAATTATATATGGAATTATATACATAACAAAAAAGTGTGAAACAACTGAAAAATTTTATATTCTAGGTTCTTCAAAGTAGCCACCTTTTGCTTTGATTACTGCTTTGCACACTCTTGGCATTCTCTTGATGAGCTTCAAGAGGTAGTCACCTGAAATGGTCTTCCAACAGTCTTGAAGGAGTTCCCCGAGAGATGCTTGGCACTTGTTGGCCCTTTTGCCTTCACTCTGCGGTCCAGCTCACCCCTAAACCATCTCGATTGGGTTCAGGTCCGGTGACTGTAGAGGCCAGGTCATCTGGCGCAGCACCCCATCACTCTCCTTCTTGGTCAAATAACCCTTGATGCCTTCAGTGTAACCCATAGTCATGAAAATAAAGAAAACTCTTCGAATGAGAAGGTGTGTCCAAACTTTTGGTCTGTACTGTATATCAGCATTAGCGAAATGTTTTGGTACAGGGCTTTTGGTTCAGAGTGGAACTTATATTTGGGCTGCCAAATAACACGATAATTATACACGTTAACGCATTCGTTATTTTTACACCACTACTTTTATTAACGCACGATTAAGGCAGCACCTGTTGCGGTTTGATCATAATAAAGAAAACTCTTCGAATGAGAAGGTGTGTCCAAATTTTTGGTCTGTATGTATACAATAAATAATAATAATAAATGTATTAGCATTAGCATTCACCTAATGCTAAGCAGTATGCATTACTTTCTTGCTGTCCTAGCTTTTATTAGCTGTGTTTGTAATCCAAATCTGACCCGACCATTGATGCAAGTTTACGGCAGATGTTCGATTTCTTCTGTATACAAAGTTGGGCATATAGTGCTCTCAACTAAAATTATCCTTAGAGGCTCAAAATGATGCACAGTAAAATGTGTTGACTTTTGTGTTATTGTAAAGATCCTTATCCTTCAGTTAAAATCTACTTTTCAAGCTTTTTATTTTAAATGTCATTTTGCAGACTACCAACTAAATATTGTATGGATATCATAGTTATTAGCTAGTTTTTTAAGATTTGCATAGTTTAGAAACTTGTAATTAAAATTTCACTGCAAGGATCATACATTGTATAACTGAATGAAATTATTACAAATGAACTTTTCACCTTTCTGTTGACACCACCAAGCTGCCACTGATGGTCTCTTAACCCTCAACTGATAAACAGTATGTGACTATTTGTAAGCTGCTTATGACAAGGGTGTCTGCAAAATGATATAAATGTAAATAAGAAAGTACTTTTTGATAAACCTATTTTTTGCACACAATACTTTTAACTATGAGTGATACGAATACTTTAAAGAATGTGGAGTAGTTCTACTTTAAAATGTATATTAAAGGAATTACAAGTTAGTTACTCAGTACATTAGTAAGAGGGTCTTTACGTATGTAACCCTAGTTCCCTGAGGGAACAAAACACTGCTTAGAGGCTGCCACACTCTGGGTCAGAAAAGAAAAGAAGGGGGCCACAGAGATGGCCTGTAAATCACCTACTCTACTCCGAGAGCAGATAGCCAGCAAGAATGCAGTCTTGCCTCCATGAAGCCATTCGGCCAGGGGCTTGAAAGGGGGCTCAGATAGATCCTCCAACACAATGGCCAGGTCCCACCCAGGCACTCTAGGTCACACCCAGAAGGCCTCAGCTTCCAGGTTGCGTGGAGAAAATGTGTCAAGGGTGGGTCTCTGCCCAGGAATTGCCCCGCCACGGGAGTGTGATACGCTGAAACGGTGGACACGTAGACTTTAAGGGTGGATGGAACCAACCCTTTTGCAAACTGTTTCTGCAGGAACTCCAGCACTGAACTGACCGGGCAGTGGACTGGGTCAAATTGGTGCTGATCGCAGTACACAGTGAACAGATGCTATCTTGCGGCATACAACATCCTCATTGAAGGAGCTTTTAAAGGGAAAATGGTCTCTACCACCTCGGTGGAAAGGCCTGACCCTTGAAGCTGTGTCTTCTTAGAGACCACAGCCACAACCTCTATAGCTCTGGTTGGGGGTGATATATTGTGCCCCCTGCTTGAAAGAGAAGATCCCTTTTCAGAGAAATCTCTCATGTGGGTTGCTCGAGGAGGGCTACTAGGTCTGCTCTGCCACTATGGGGCCACCAGATGGAGACGAAATCCGTCCCGGTGAACTCTCTCCAGAACTTCCAGAATCAGGCATTCAGCCCTAGAGAGACTAGGGGATAGATGGAGAACCAAAGGCGATGCCTGTCAGGAATTTCTCTCAAACTTGCTGGACCACATGAGGGTGGAGCCGCCATTCCCCAGGTCTAAACCTCTGTCTCGACTGGGTGTCTGCTGCCTCCTTTAACCGGCCTTGGATATAAGCTGTTTTTAGAGAGAGGAGCTTCCCCACAGAGGGATCTGACGCACCAGCCTGTACAGAGGGTGTAAACGCAGACCCCCCTGGTGGTTGATGTATGAAACCACTGAGGTGTAGTGTGAATCGATCAGCAGGTGGTGGCCTCCAAGGTCCAGGAGGAAATGGCCAGCATGGCCAGCATCTCTCGGCAATTGATGTACCATAGTAGATGGTGAGGGACGCCTCCATCATAAGCATTATGCGGCGACTGGGGACGTGACCTTGATCATACAGAGTGGATTTTTCTTCTGTGAGAACCCTTGGGTCCCGAACCACCACTAAATGGGTCTCATGAACAGAAGGCCAAGTGGAATCACATTGGACGCTGCTGCCATAAGCCAAGCAGTCTCTGGAACTGCTTGACAGTGAGTGACTACCCTTCTTTTACCTTTCTAAAGATGGACGTAATGCAGACAGGGGAAAGCTGTGCGTGCATAAACATTAATTCCCAAATGACACCTAGATAAGTGGTTCTCTGTAATGGAGAAAGGACACTTTTCTTGGCAAAACCCCAGCTCCTTCATGTGCGCGAGAATGACATCTCGATGCCGGACCGCTAACTGCTCTGACAGAGCTAATATCAACTAATCATAAATATAATTGGGGATGAGGATGCCCTAAAGTCTCAGGGGAGCCAGAGCCACATCCACACACTTCCTGAAGCAGCTCTAGTGGCCTCAAAAGAGGCAGCAAATCCTCCTAGCCCGCAACGGATCCCGGGCATAAATCGAGGAGGGAGCTCGCTGGAGCTGGCCATGCCTTGAAGCAAATTTCATGGCAGGGTTAACGAACCAGGTCCCTGAGGGACCCCCCAGAATGTCCTGTCCTTTTGGTCAAAGCCGACTGTCATTGAAGATGACAGTCCTCAGTTCTGTCACCTCACGGGGCTTCGGATTAGAGTGCCAAGCCTGATCTCTCACAGGGGGAGATGGGACGTACTGGGTTGAGGTTTGGGATGTGCCAGCTGAGCATGAGAGCTGCCTGGGAGATACTGCTAGACCCCGACGTGGAGGTTGCGACACCGGGAGCAGAAAGCGCTTGTCGAGCTCACTCAATTGAGGGGCTTTTCGCTCATCGGCTGTCAATTGACAAAAACAATAGACAAACAATTTACATAAAATACACAAAAACCACTTTAACAGAAGCTGGCACTGGGTTTACTCCATTGTGTTTTATAGAGTGTTTTATTTTGACTGTTTAAACACACTATGTCAGAGTGTGGACAATGCAGTGATGTTCCCAAATCGTTCCTGAAAGAAATTTACTATTTGAAAATAAGTAATTATTGGGTATTGCATTACTTATGCCAAAACTACTAAATATAATACCTGAAAACTACAAATTAATTAATAATCATGAGAACATTATTTTCTAGTAGTATGCCATAAGCTTGCTCTAGTAGATCTATTACCTACTGTACCATAACCTATACTAAAACCTCAGTGTCTAGAGTGTAAAGACCAATATGAGTTATTATAGTTTTCCTCATAGGAGCACAGACCCAGAGAGTAAAGTAATACACAGAAAAAAACAAGCTACCAAAAGTACATTGGCAGTTACTACCACAGAGAGTAAACAACTCTGGTTTCAAGGTTAGGAGCTCTTTAAATTGGCTCTAGAAACAACAGACACAAACAAGTTTCCAGAAAAAAAGGTGATGATATATTGTAAGATAGGCAAGTGTATACACTAGCACTTTCAATCAATTAAAACATGATTGTCATGAGTTTTTATCATTTTTAGCGACGGTTGAAGACCTAGTGTATTCTGAATCACTTAAACTAGCACTCCAAGCTTTCTTTTTTTTTATTTATAAAAAATCCTTTTAACCGAGTTGTAGGCTGATTTATTTTAAGTTTGTAATCCAACATACCAGTGTAGATTTATTTGTTGACAGAGATTTAAAGCACATTTGTACGTTATTCTGGACAATTGTATCTGTTAAATGGCATAAATGTAAACGTAAATTAGAGGGAGGAGCAGAGGAGGAGGAAGGTTATTGTTTGGAAGGAGAATCTCCTTCCATGAGAACACACGTGGTCACAAACAGTAAGTAAACAGTAAGTTAATTTGAATGCTGCCTGTACGAGGAAAACATGCCAAATGAGGACGAATAAGCGAGAAGCTGATATGAGCTTTCATTGTTTCATGCAGTGAGAAAGAAAAAACATGATCTCAGTTCAGCTTGAGCCGTTCGCGTGTTGTTCGATGTTCAGCTCGATGTTCGCAATGCAAATTATTGCTCGTAATGCAAGTTACATTTTATGAAACAGATTTTGCTCCTTCTACAAAGCATTCGTAAAGCACGTTACTCGCAATCAAAGGTTCCACTGTATGTAAATTATCAGGACACCAAGTTAAACTTTTGCTATGTTTCCACACAGATGGTTTTAATTAACAGATGGTTGCATCATGGCAGATTTTGGAGCTTTATTTGACTAATTTGAGAAAAAAAATGTTTACTGATTCGAAAAAATCAATTTTTCCCTTTTATTTATTTATTTATTTTTTAGATATAACTGAGTAAAGCAAAGATGTAGTGAATAAATGTGTGTTGCATTGAAGGTAAGCAACATACAGCAGCTGTTGAGCACCAGTGTTTTGGAAAACTGACCAATTCAGCTCGATCAACCTGACCAACCTGGCCCCAGCGTCAAGAGCATACTGAAGCGCACAAGTAAATTAAAGCAACCATGCAAGAACGCGTCGCAATTCCAAATAGCACAGGCAACAAAAGAGATTGTTACCGAGGACACCAGGGCTTTAGACAAGAGTTAGAGATAGAAGAAAACATCCAACGTAATGTCCAACCCATGCCTGCTTCATACTTCTTAATTCGAAAAGGCCTTTTATACTTTCACACCGATCAAAGGGGACAGACATGCAACCTACTGGTGGTCCCACCCTCCAAGACAGACCTCCTAACTCACCTGTCACATACAAACCCAGTCTGCAGCTACACACTTGAGAAATTAAAATGTCAACACACAGCACCCACCAAACCCGCTCCAGAACAGCTCATCCTACTACCAATCATTATTGTTGTGTTCAAAAGAATAGGCATGGACTTGATGGCCCATTACCTAAAGCCGCTAATGGACACAAATACATACTGGTTATGGTAGGGTTACGCCAGCTTTTATCTGGAAGCAGTCCCATTGAGAAAAGCAGCTACATATACCATCACTGAATATATATAACTTCACGTTGATGACGTGATCATACACTCTAACACTCTATAACGTATACCACCTTAATGACGTGCTAAAAGAGCTGAGGAAGGCTGGATTGACAGCAAACACGCAGATATTCCATCTGGGTCTGATTGAGGCACAATACCTAGGCTACCACATCGGCCGGGGGTTGCTGAAGCCACAGGAGACAAAGTTTAAAGTGGTCACAGGCTACCCCCAACCCACCTCCAAACGCCAGGTATGTGATTTCCTTGGATTGGCATTGGAGTATTACAGAAGATTCTCAGAAGAGAAGCTTTTCCTCTCTAGTATCCCCCCTCTAAGACCTCACAAAAAAGGGACAAACCAAATGCATCCACTGGTCCAAGGTACCAATGCAGGCATTCCAGACCCTAAAACAGGTACTCATCAGCGAACCGATACTGAGGAACCCAAACTTTGATTGTCACTTTATTGTGGAGACAGCTGCCTCGAAATCAGCAATTGAGTGGACCATAGAGGAACTCCTGTACCATCTGGCAGGGAGATACTTCACTCTAATAACCGATAATGCCCTACTACAATGGATGTCTAAAGCCAAACACACAAATGCACTTTTAACCCATTGGTTTCTCTTCAGGACCTCTTGTTGCAGGTACAGCACAGAGCCGGAGAAAACCACAGCAATGCTGATAAAAAGGTGTGCAAAGGACTGCTCTTTCCGTAATTCACTAAAGGTGTCTGTTTTCTCCCCCTCAGAGATGCAGACCTTTTTTATGCACCATCATAAGCCCACCTGCACTCACACATGCACAGCCACATTTGCACTGTACAAAGAGAGCACAATAAACACTTATCTACACCCTATTCCGGTCTCCCGTCTCTTCCGTCCCTAACTAACAAAAAATGTAAAGAAAAGGAAACATTTGCAAAGGAAATGGCAGACACACCCCTACTACCAGTGAACTGAGTGATACAAGATGTACAGTGATTAATATATACAGTGCAGAACACAATGTCAAGCCAAAAAGAGAAAATCAAGTCAAAATCAGAACAAAATTGTTACAAGCCACTCCACAAGCCAATCCTCAAACAACCACCATAAAACACTTCTAAAGTTTTACACATGTTGAATGAGTCTTTAATGTGACTGAGTAGAAGAGTAGTCTCATATAGTGATTCATTCATTTTCTAATGGATGCACATGAGCAAAGCATTACAAAATCTCTGTAGGCTATGTACAGGAAACTGAATTGATTAGTTAATCTTATGAGTCCTCTGGTCCAAGTCATTCGTTTTTTTATCATGTGACTCCCATAGACGCTATGCAATGCATTACACAGAAAACAGAATTTAATGAATTTAGATTATTTCATGAGTCCTCTGGTCCAAGTCTATTTATTTTTTTTTTCCAAGGTAGCTTCCACAGAGGATACACAATGCAAACGATTTTGTCCTAATCTTGACATTATTTTTACAACAGTTATGAAAATCACATGACAAAAGAACTAATGACACAGACCAGAAGATATAAGAGTTGAGCTACTGTTACTGTTTATTATCATTTGTCCTTAGCTGCATTGTCAATTTTAATAATTGGAACTATAGTCAAAGTTGTGTATATGTTGGGGATCAGCTTATTTAAAAAAGTTACATTTTATTTTATTTCTGATTGAAAGAACAAAATGAACCAAATGCCTCAAAAATATTTAGTTCATTTTATGTAACAAGATGTAAAGAACCAAGTCACTAAAATGATCCAATCTTTCCATCAGTATCCTTCACCTCTCTTCTCCTCATCCTTTCACGGTTGCCAATCAGTAATGATATTATTGGGAGGTGGAAACACTAGGGCAATGCCGAAAACTCAAAACACAAAATATGGCACAAAAATCCACACAGCATTAATTTTAAATAACAAAACACTTCATTATTGCCACTGTATTACTATGTGTAATGCTGTTCTAGATCATCAATAACTACAGAAAAACAATGCATTACCACTGCAATCATAATAGTAATAATAAATGAATATATTTCCCTCTGTTTCACTTTAAAATATGGTTCCAGATCATCATTAGGTACTGGAGAACAACCTGGAGAATAATCTGCAATGAGCTTGTAATCTCACCTATTAAAAATGCATGCAGACAAAATGATTGTGATTCATACAACATAGTTTAGTAACCAGGGCACAAAACAGGGTTGGCAAATATTTCTTTTTTTATTTCAAAATACCCATATCGCATAACTTAATGACATTTAGTAATTTGCAAGTTTACATCTACATATCCCAAATATTTATGTGCAGGAAGGGTCAACAAATAGCAGATTTTTATATGTACACAATTAAGCAACAGTGATTAACTTGATTCTTCAAATACATTTATTTTAAACAGTAAATAGTATTTAATTGACAAAAATTCGGCTTCTCCCATTAGGGGTTGCTACAGCAGATGATCCGCATGTTTGATTTGGCACATGTTTTTTTACTGGATGCACTTCCTAACACAACCCTCCCCATTTATAGTGGCTGGGGTTGGTTCCCTGACCGAGGATGGAACCCGGGCCGCAGCGGTGATAGCGCCTCCTACTAACCCTAGACCACCAAAATAAAAAATAAAATCAATAGATGATCAAGATACTTCTTCATAATCTGAATTTTGTTTCCACCTTTGTAGTACAAACCTAACTAACTAAATTAGCTAATTTGCTAGTTAAAAAAATGTAGGAAAGTGTGCATATATACGTTTACCTTTTACATAATTGTTTTGTCTGGCTTAACCTCCAGGGAGAGATTTACACTCTATCATCTTTTTTTACTTCAAATAATGATGTATGTTGTGTCTATTCAGTGTTTAGCCAGTTTTGTGTGTTTTCATAATGGGCTGGGTGTTGAGTAATTTTAAGGTTGTTTTAAGTTTAAAAAGAAAGAAATAGTCTTATATTTATGCCATGTAGCAGATGCCCTTATCCAGACAGAGTGCATGATAATGATCTTATTCAGCAGCAAAGGGTTATCAGCCTTGCTCAAGGCCCAATCAGAAGAACACTTGTGCCCAAATGCTGTTGTGACAGAACCTTTTTTTTTTTTTGTTTGTTTGTTTCAGGTCATGTTCAGGCTCTCTGAAGAAAAGCTTAATCATTTTGTTGGCTCCCCATGATCTGCTGTATTTAACCAGAGATTTAGAGAACAGTCAAATGTTCAGGATACTAAATACTTTATTTGGAGCAGATATCAAAATTAAAACATCATCTAGTAAAGAAGAAACAAGTGTAGAACATATTAATCACAGTCATGTGAAGGCAAGCTGCACCACTGAAGGAGTATTTGCGATGATGAAGACTTTTTTTTCAGACTTGGAAGTAAACACAGACTTTCTTGGAACAATTTAAACTGTTTTGCAGTTCTTTTTAACATCTGTTTGGGCATTAGAGATCAAGTGGAGTCTGTCACAGAGGTGCTAAGGAACAGTGCAGGTTTGTCCCACTACAGCTACTTACTTCTTGGGTTAGTGGAGTTGTGACAAGAATTACACTGGCAGGTTGAATCTCAGTACCAATCTGTCAACTACTAGACCATGACTAGGTCTGGACTAGCAATTTACAGCAGAATTGTTTTCAGATGTTTTCAGATTATTGCAGTAATTATTTGTGATTATTTGATATTTCATATGTGCATTTTAAATTAAAAAGTAGAAAGTTTTACAAATTGACAAGTTAAAATTTCCATCTTAGTCTGTGTACCTATGGTTATTTTTGTCTATGGTCAGAAGGGCAATATGACCTTCATGTTAGTGAGTTTTGCATTCCATCATGCACTAACTGAAGAGGTTGAGGGGTTGTGTTTTTTATTTTTTTTTTGTCTGTCTCTTATTTGTTTGTCTCTGCAAGTCCTTATATAGTTCAGAACATTTCTACAAACTAGGCTCCTGCTGACTCTTGGTATTCCCCTTTGTTTGAAGCCTTCAGGAAAGGTATCAGGTACAGGGAAGCACTGCATGTGAGACTACATTTGGAAAAAGTTTATATGACATGTAAAGGCTCTCTATAGAAGGCCTCAAAGCTGACAATGCATATCAGAGCAAGTCATGAGGTCAAAAGAACTGGTTGCAGCTCAGAGACAGGATTGTTGCAAGGCACAGATCTGGGAGAGACTACAAACAAGGACTACAACCAGGACTCTTTCAAGAGCTAGTTACCTGACCAAACTGAGCAATCAGTAGTGAGAGGTGCGATGTAATCAAGAACCTGATAGTCACTCTGACTGAGCTCCAGAGATTTATTGTGGAGATGGGACACAGTTCAAAAAGGACAACCATCACTGCACCAATTTGGGCTTAATGGCAGAATGGCCTCAGTGCAAAACCTATGGAAGCCAGCTTGGAGTTTGCCAGCAGGCACCTGAAGGACTCTCACAATGTGTAAAACAAGATTCTCTGGTCTGATGAAACTAAAATTAAAATATTTGGTCTTGAATCTAAACATTTACAACACCTAAGTTGTCAAAGCAAGTCAAGTGTACCAGGCATTTCCTATAATTAAATATTTGGCAAACCCACAGACAGCCTTTTAAACATAGTGTGTGTTGTTCTACCACACAGCTTTAATGGGGTCTCACAAATGACAAACTTTTGTACGTCAGTATAAAGTTGCTCCTGAATTTAAATGATTTGAAGGTGAAGAACATTTTCTAATTTATTAAAATATTTTGAAATTAATTAGAGATTTTATCCCTAATTTGGTTTTAGCCAACATCCAGTGAAAAATCCAGCTATTGCTCAACAGCTCCTAACCTTGTAATGTCTACCATGATGTCTAATATTTTCTTTTCTCTATTCTCAATTATACATGCAACATTAGAAAGGTGGTGTTACACACTTTGCCCATTATTGTGTAACTTAACTAATTGGCACACACCTCATCGTTACTTACAAATATCGTAAGTTGAGATATGGCTTAGCCAACCCAGGAGTCTTAAAGGAGGTTGATCAAAATGGGGTAGTAATTTGTTAATAATTGGACAAATTACATTACACATATTAGATCATATTTGCAAACCATACACTGCTTCATTTGATGCTTTTTGCCTGCTTTTTTTTACATTTAAATATTTGTACAAATTTGTCGTATCACTATCATCATTGTAAAATTAAAATTTCTGCTGATTTATTACTATATTTAAGCATTTACATAGCATCAGATTTGTGTTCCCATGTTCCACGCCACAGCTGCCAAATTTGCTTATATTTTAATATATATTTTTTTATAACAATGAACACAGGAGTTCAACAAGCATAGTTTTGGCCCTTCCCTTTTCCACAATCCTCTGAGCAAATGCCTTTGTGGTGTTGTTGATGTTAAATTACGTGCCATGTGAAACAAAGGAAAAGTATTCATTTAATTCTGATACATACTCGGCAAACAGAGTAATAGGTCAGAATGCGGCTTAAAATCTGCTGATAGTGGTTCACTAAAACATCTGTGTAGAACATGTGGCTGTGATTATTGCTGCATGAATACTCTTTGGCTGTTTTTTTTTTTTTTCCTTTACTTACTTTTCTTTGTCATATTACAGTGTCTGGTTACTATGCACACGTTTCAACAAGCTGAATTTGAATTGTTTGTTGAGACACTAGAAAAGTTTGTTATGGCATTTTGATTGATTAAATATTATTAAAAAACTCTATATTTGGCCAGAGCGACTATACAACATGGTACGATTTGCTGATGTAAAACCCTTAAAGAGGGATTTTGACTGCAATGGAATTGATGTAAATATTGTCTACATTCTATGAATACATATTTTGGTGTAAATCTCAAGTTAGCAATTTTCTAGAAGCTTAAAAAATGAGTTCTGATTGATTGTACAGATTGTCGTTGTTTTACACTTTGAAAATCTCAGAGGTAAAAGAGAGGAAACAGCTGTGTGCCATGTTTTTTTTGGGTGCCTAGAGAGTAAGGTGATTTACTCCTCACCAGAATGCTTGTAACACAGGCAGGGGGAGAGGAAAAATGAGAGAGGAGAGAGGCGGAGTGCTCGGAGTGAACAAGAGAAGTAGGGGGGGAGGGTGAGCTGAATGGAAAACCAGCTGTGTTCTTGCAAGCCCTGGCCATAAATGGTGTGGCCTATAGCCAGTCGCAGGCTCTCTACATCATGGTCTGCAAGGAACGGCCTTATTCTCTCTCTTTCAAAAGGAATGGCGGACCTTTATAACGGTGCTTAACAGAAATGCCAGCCCATTGGTCGTCAAAAAAAAAAAAAAAAACATAGCCAGAGGGAAAGTAAAAACCACAGAAGCAGACATCATGGTGCATTATGAAGAAGTCTTTTGTTCCCGTATACTTTTGTCTGGTTTTTCCAGTTAAATAAGTGTTTAATAAATTGGCAATCTTAAACTTTTAAGCCGTCCTTTTGACCTTCTGAAATACAATTGTGAATAAAACAGATCATGTGGAGACTTGATCTAGCATATAATAAAGATCAGTGCCCTTTTATTATGTATTGCAGTGACTGGGAGTATTACTGCAATAAGAACACTGATGAAAAGCAGAAGAAAAGCAAACTAAACATCCACAAGAGAAATTGGGGCTCTTGACAACTCCTGAACGCTGCATTACGCTGTCCACTATAATACAATGACTGATTTATGCAGAGGAATGTCTTATCTGGAGATATGCCCAACTCGCTCAAGTACTGACTAGTTTCCTGAGTTTTCCACAGTAAACAGATGGAGTAAATGAACAGAAGCCCAGAAAGTGATATTGTGGCGATTCTAATGTTGTCAGTGAGTCATGACCAGATCTCAGTTGGAATGGTTCAAAATACACACTTGGAGAAAAACCAAAAGAAAAGATCTTGACCTTGCTGCACTACACTCATTCGAGTTATTCATCATGCGTGGTTCCCATTAGATAAAAAAAAAATGGAACAAACCTTTAAGCAACGGAAAGTTTGCAAAAACCTGTTCCATCTTGCTAGGTAAGGCATATTTCCTTTTCTTTCAGCTATTCCTGGTGGGATCCATGGTGGAAAAAGAAAGTGGCATCAACCCAGACTCCTCCTGGGGATCCCCAGACTGTCCCAAGCCAACTGTGAGATATAATCCTGCTTTAGGAGCAGACAACTACCTTACTGTACCTCTTCATGAAACATTGGAGAATCACCTCAACTTCAAAGTTTCGCTGGATTATCAAGCTTCTTAAACTTAAAGGGCAACCTAATTCTTGTCACTTTATTGCTTCAGCTACTATTCATAACTCTTATACATAAGTGCAGATAGGTACATTGACTGACTTAAATAGTAAGCTTTTAAAAAAAGAGCTCTTGAGGCACCAAGATAGACAGTGGCAGCATCTAATTCACCACTGCTGGGATTATTTATATACAACCACCTATTGGACTCTTGTAAAATCTTGAGCTCTAAGGTGATCTTGTTTGCGTTCCCCCTAGCTTTGAAACAAACAAGTACCTGGCAACGTTGTTAAATTATAGTATAGCCTGGCATTTTGTTTACACAGCTGCATGATCATCATTATCACTAATTAGAGATGATCTCAGAGAGGTTTATATAACAGAAGAATGGAGAGTATACAAGCTTTTCTGTGTACAAGACAAAATGCTTGTGGACAAAATTAGACAGATCAGTAAAACCATGAGAACGCATTTAAAAAGCTTTTGATACTATATTAAAGTTTGGAATAGAAAACATTTTTGTTATTTGGGCATTTTATTCACCAATACAGCTTGATCAGTCAGTAGGGGTGATCATTGCGAAAATGTATATAATTAAAGGTCAAAACAATACCTTCAGTGCTTTGTTTGTCTCTAAATTGGAAAAGTTGAAAATTAAATTAAACTCTAATATCATTTCCAATTCCAAAAAAGTTGGGACATTGGGAAAAATTTAAATAAAAACAGAATGCAATGATTTGCAAATCTCATAAATCCATATTCTATTTACAATTAAATAAAACAAACAAAAACAAACATGTCAAATGTAATTTGAATTAATTACAAATAAGATTTAATTTAGAATTTAATGGATGCAACAGGTCTCAAAACAGTTGGTACAGGGCCCTGTTTTACCACTGGGTCATGTCTTCTGTCTGTATACATCTTGAAACTTGGGTGACCAGTTGCTAAAGTTTTGGGAAAAAATGTTGCCCCATATGTGTCTGATACAGGATTCTAGCTGCTCAACAGTTCTGCGTGTGTTTTGTTGTGTTTTTCGTTTCACTTTTTTTGGGACATGTTCCAGCCACCATATTGAAAATTACCTTATTTTTATTTATGCATTTTTTTAATTGTAAATATTTTCAGTTTAAACATTTGATATGTTTTCTATATTCTATTATGAATAAAATATGGGTTTATGAAAGATGCAAACTATTACATTATGTTTTTATTCACATTTGACCCAGTGTTCCAACTTTTTTTGGAATTAGGGTTGTACTAGCCAGTAGTAAACCCTTTAAAATTCTATTTGAGGAACCAGTAAAGGACCTGTTTTTCAATGGAGTTTGATATGGTCACAGTATATCATACATTAGATTGATTGTTATTGATTTTTTTTTTTTTTGTATTATTCCTTATTCCATTTGTGTGTTCGTTGTTCTCCACGAAGGAGTTTTTGAACGTTTGTAAGATTTATGTGGAATTATAGCTTTAACCAGTAGACAAGCTGATTAGATTTTAAAACCTATTCACACAGGGCCAAAATCAAAGCAAAGTCAAATGTTTTCTTTAATCACTTCATTCCTGTTTGAAGCATTTGTGGAATTTAAGACATACAAAGTTCTCATGAGGTGGTGGGCACATACCCATTGAAGAAGTTCTAGGGTTAGGGTTCTTATTATGCACATAAAATGAATTATTATTTAGTTTCAAGAGTTAATAAAGCACTTGTTAAATGAATTAACCTATGCCAGAATATATTTATTTATTTTAGTTATTAAATCAGGCTATTATTAATCAATATTGCCTTGGCATGTGGTAGTTCAATGGTTAAGGCTCTGGGTTACTGATCAGAAGGGCATTGGTTTAAGCCTCAATATCTCCAAGCTAACACTCTTGGGACCTAGAGGAAGTTCTCCAGGAGCACTGAATCATGGATCACCTTGCACCCAACATCTCTGGGATATTCGGAAAAAAATAAAGAATTTTGCTGTAATGTACATGTGACTTTTAAATACATTCGATGTATAACTCAAATGATCCTTATAAACATACAATTGCATCTACTGCATTTATTTGGTGATGGTGCTATAGTGTTACCTCTAATCAAGCACTCGCTTTTGTCCCTCAGCAGATGCTTTTCTAACTAGCTTTTCAGAGGATGGAAACAATTAGTAAAGTCTGTCTCCATGGAAACAGCTGCCAAATATTACTATACACAATTTCAGCAGCCAGCGCTTACTGCCATAGGTAGAAAAATCTAGAACTTACATCGAATGAACCTCATTCTACAGGTTATTTCCTTCATGGAAGTGAAAGAGAATTTGAATGTAAGTTCATGTTTGCACTATGCTTACTGCACAAATGACTAGGCATGAAAGAACAACTACAAACAATTACTTTTACAGGCTAAATGGTTCAGAGGAGGTAGGTGGAAGGAAATACATTACTGTGAGTGAATGTCACATTATGCTCAAGTTGTTAAGTATAGCTGGAACTTGAAATTCAGAATGTGTCCTGAATCCTCAGGGCATTTTAAATATAATCTGTCTCAATGTTCAAACACAATACACACTATCTTTCACTTGTAGCACTCATCAACCTCACTTCCACCCTAAGCATTTCTGCACATGGTGGAGCTCCCCCACTGAGGCACTTATTCATCTTGTGCTAAAGCCTAAAGAGTTTGTTCTTCTGGTAAAGTCATATTTGCCAGTCAAACATTAGCTTCAATGAGCCCAATGCAATAAAAAGTAATGCAAACATTAAATATCAACATGTTCCACGATTGTGCATTTGTAACCAAATAACGACCAAAGAAACAGAACTGTGTAATTTTTGCATCTTTTATGTTGAAAAAAATAAGGAAGGTTTACCATGGGAACATTAAACAATAACAATAAGACAACTTTTATGGTTGTTGATGTTTAGTAAATAATATACAGCCCAAGGAATGTCAGCTGGAGATAGCAGTGTGGACCCAGGGAAATGAACTAAGCCAAGTATTCAAACAAATACAAACTATACTGTTAACATAATGTTGGATGCACACAGTTATTTAGGATGTATTTGAATGTGAGATCATGAAATTTCCCTTTACTTGAACTATGGGAGGCCCAAACCTGTTCCATCATGACACTGCACCTGTGCACAAAGCCAGTTCCATGAAAACACAGTTTACATGGGTTGCTGAATGGCCTGATATAGAGCCCTGACCTCACTTTTTTGAACAATTGGGTGTTCAATAGGCCACCTCAACTCACCTCACCTCACCTCACCTACATCATTACCTGCCCGTACTTATACCCTGGTTGCTAAATGAGCACAAATGTCCTCTGTAAGTTCACTGCAAAATCAAGTTGACCATTTTCCCAGAAGAGCTTATTATAACAGTAAACAGGGACCAAATGTGAAATATGATGTTCAAAAAGCACATTAAATTTTATGGTCAGGTCTCCATAAACTTTTGTACAACTTGTGTATAATGTATGATATATCTTATTATTGTTCGTTCAGAGCCCTTGGCTTTAGTTAAAAGTAGTCAAACAAAACAGCACTGCAAGCAAAACAAACAGTATGCACTGTTAATATTACCTATTGCTATTACTATTGCACTATAGCTACTAATTAACCATTTAAAGGCAACTTTTTGCACAATTCTGTCATGGAACTCAAATGGTAAGTTTTCCACACTCTCGGAGGTTGGTGTTCCACAAGGATCTGTCTTAGGCCCACTGCTTATATATTTTTATATGCTGCCTCTGGGTTAAATTATACATAAACATGGTATTCACTTAATTTGCTATGCTAATGATACATAGCACAGAAAATGTTAAGGAGTGTGTAAAGTACATTAGATAGTGGATGCTGCATAACTTTCTTCTGCTATCTCGTATAAGAGAAAAGTAATTTTAGTAGGAACACATGCAGCTAGAATTAAACTTTTCGATTACGTAGCATTTCTGGATGGTGTTTCTATCTCAGGGTGTACAGCAGTCAAAAACCTTGGTGTGATTATTTACCCTAGTCTTTTTCCTTTAAGGCTCACGTGAATAATATTACCAGGATTGCCTTCTTTCACCTTGGAAATATTGCTAAAATTAGAAATATGATGTTACAGTATGCAGAATAACAGGTTCATGCTTTTGTTACTTCTAGATTAGACTATTGTAATGCTTTGTGGTCTGTGTGGTTAAGTAAGTGTACAAATAAGCTTTAGTTAGTTCAGAATGCAGCAGCAAGGGTCCTTACTAGATCTAGAAAATATGAGCACATCACCCCTGTTTTAATCAGTCTACATTGGCTCCCAATTGCATTTCACATTGATTATAAAATACTACTACAGACGTATTAAGCACTTAACATCTTGTGCTGCAGTATCTGAGTGAACTTCTGTACCAATATGATCCTCCATGCCAACTTAGATCAAAAGGTGCAGGCTCTTTGTTGGTACCTCAAATAATGAAAACTACAACAGGGGGCAGATCTTTCTCTTATAAGTCCCACATGTATGGAACAGCCTTCCAATCAGTGTTCAGGACTTAGACACAGTCTCAGTGTTCAAGTCGAGGCTGAAAACCTCAGTAGATTTTTCTTAGGTAAAGGCACAGATCCTTAGATCAAAAGGTGCAGGCTATTTGTTGGTACCTCAAATAATGAAAACTACAACAGGGGGCAGATCTTTCTCTTATAAGTCCAACAGTTATGGAACAGCCTTCCAATCAGTGTTCGGGACTCAGACACAGTCTCAGTGTTCAAGTCGAGGCTGAAAACCTCAGTAGATTTTTCTTAGGTAAAGGAGCAGATCTGGAGGGATCATGGATATAGAGTGTTTGGTTAACTGGGATATTTGTATGATGTCATCCCCTCACTCTCACACGTTCACTCAGGTTTGTTGAAGGTGGTGTGGTGGGTTGTCTCTTATCCCAGAGATCCCTAACCTTCTGGGTCTCCCTTTTAGTTATGCTGCCATAGCGAGTCTTGTGGAGTCCCCAACAGCACAGTGTCTTTAACTTTCATACAAAAGTAAGGAGACTTAATAATCCTTCTCTCTCTCTCTTTCTTGTTGGAGTTAAACATCCTCCTGAAAACCTTTTTTGTTGTAGGCCACTCTGTGCAGCTGAGGATGGTTTCTCATCAACACCCTGCGGATCCATAAAGAAAGAATTTCATTTTGCTGTAAAGTACATGTGACAAGTAAAACATTTCTTTATATTGAATATTTTTCGACAAATAATAATAAGAGAATAATATAATAATAGTAGAATTCTAGGTTAATGGGTTATTCTATTGTGAAGTGTCTTATTAAAACAGTTTGTGGATAAGACAATTACATTGTTTTAACTCTTTCCAATTATTCACTGTGTCTGTTTTAATTGGGTTCTAACCAGTAGATAGGTGGCTAATCAGTTTTTCTCTACTGAATTCTGAGTTACTGTCTCCTGCTGTTTCATTTACAACTTGTATCACAGGTTGTGAGGCCAATTAGCTTTTATGTGTCTGTTGTGTTTTTCCAGTCGCATGCATGTTAAGGAAGCCTGTGTGATATATGGTTCCTTTCCAGGCCATATGATAACCTTATGGCAGGGAAACTAGTGAGTTTTTTCCATAGGCAGTTTTCTGAAAACGTATCTCATTTATGACAGAAAAGCTATAAAACCATTGTGTTTTTGTCACACTGCTAGCACATTGCCATGCAGTTATGTTAAATGTGAATTTTTTACAAGTAAAGGCATATATATATCAATTTAAAGACTATATGTTTTTTTATGTTTGTTCAAACCAAGATTTCTTATCACAGCTGTACAGTGGTTTGTCTAAATGGTTTAAAAGGGGTTAGATTTTGGGTTGTAAAATAAAACTCTGATTACAGCTGAAAGGCATAAAATCCGAAGCAGGACCACTGGCTAACTCTCTGTAAAAAACAACAACAAAAAGTTGTTTTTTTTTGGTTCTCGTCATCTGTATGCATCTAACATGTTGTACATTAAGTTCATATCTCAAGGATAGTGTAATTTTTTTTATATTGTATTTATTAATTTATTAATTGTTATGAATTTTATTAATTAATTCATTTATACATTTTATTCATTCATTTATTTAAATATTTTTCATAAAATGCATTTTTTTCCATGACAGTTTCAGTATATTTGTGCACACATTTGTGTGCTGTAGGACCATAAGTGCAATTCAAATAATACAAGCATTACTTTTTCTGCCATACATGTAAGTTTGCTTGGTCGTCAGCTCAAATGTTCAAATATTTGACAGTACTTTAATAATATTAAATAGTTATTTAAAAAAAATCGCAATTACCATGTCTAATCTCAAGATATACTCATACTGTATGTGTTTATGAACATGATTTACAGACTCATTTAAGGACCAGCATGGGCTCTGTGCCTAGCATGAACTCACAGAGGTAAAGCTCCTGGGGTGAAATCCTTAGAAAACAATAAATACCTTCAGTGTTCAGGGTTTGAGTTACCTTTGTGCCTAAAACTATTTTTATTGGCTTTAGTAACTAATCCCACATTTTCCTTAAGGGTAGATTTTTGCCCCATTTATGCCTATTTAACCACAAAAGGTTTGACTAGGGATATGTTGGATTTATTAGCGCAATTTATGACGTCTTTTGTATTTAATACTATGTATACAGTAAAAAAGAAAATACCTGTAATTTATCTGGTTGTTGGTCATTCACCATGCATTTGCCTCAAAGGCTACAGTAAACTCCTGTGTAAATGGTGTAAGAGTGAAAATGGAGGAAAACCTGAGGCATTTCTTTTGTAATAGCATTTATTTTTTCAATAAGAAATTCTTTTAATGATGATTAATGTCTTGGTAGAGATTCCCAAGGTGCTTTCACGACACATCTCAGCAGCAAGCTGGTCACACACTGGGCCAAATGTGTTTATGATGACAGATGGTGAGATGAGCTCAAAACAAAACAGCTGTTTGTTACAGATTAAAACATGCTGGAACAGTAGAGTAGGAGATTAGTATTACTGTTAGGGGTTTAGAGCCAAATCTCGGTGCTCAAAGGTTAGATTTTTAGCTATCAAAATTATGATTTTATTTGACAGTTTGATACAATTCCTAAAATAGTTTCATTCAGTCCCTAAATCTTTGTAGTCAAAGAATGGCTCATAATCTATAAAAATGTCTATAAACTTTTAGATTGTAACCAGCAGTGGTGGGCCGTCAGGGCCAGCAAGACCTTCTCTGCTGGACTAAACACTATCAGAAGCACTGGAATACATTTAAACCTAAATATTAGTTGTTGCCTGGAATTGTATTAATTTATTTCGAACAGTTTATTCTCTTCGTTTTGTACCGTTTCTCTTGGCTGTACTGCCTCCAGTATGTGTATGTGGATGTTGGATTTTTTGTCCAATTAGATTTCAACCTTGTCAAACTAATCTGCTCAGGGCCTTCAGAATCAGTAGTGCTGGCCGATGTACCTAAAGTATATTTGCAATGGGTTTGTTTATTTAACCAATCAGATTTCAAATTCGCCTTACAGCGTCAACTAGCTGGCCAAGTTGACTTTTGAAGTTAGACTTTTTTATGACCACAATGGCTGATAGAGAAAAAGAAATTGAATCAGCATACTTAAAAATCTATTTTAATGGTGGACTTTTCCAAAAAAAACTAGACATCCTTAGGATAAGTCAGCCAACCCTGAAGCTAGCTAGCCTGTTTCAGCCTGGGAAAGGTTTTGTTCACCACTTCCAGACCAGTGAATACGAGCGGTACCGATGGATTACAGCCTCTGAGGAGCGCTGCAAATTATGAGTCTGCATCTCTGGTGAGTAGGTTGTATTTTATTTAATTTTTTTATGTTTCTGTCATGTTATTAGACAAATATTGATTCTGAACTGCTCCAGATGATGTACGTGGCACAGTTGAGGTGGAGTGTAGAGGTTTGGAGTTGTCTTAACTGGGTTTCTTGCTTTAGTAAAATGGTATTCACCCTTAATATGTGAAATGCCTCTCTCTCTGTAATGCCACACATTGGTATATTGCGTTTTTGTATAGTATTGATGGTTTCTATATGTGATAGTGGTGGTATTAAGAGGTGGATCAAGTTGGGTAAGTCCCTACTGAAGGCCCAGGTACCAAATGCACAGCCCGACACTGGTATGTTGTAAATGAGTGGTTTATCAGGAGTGAAGCCGTTTTAAGATGTAATTAATGAATGTAAAAAAAAATAATTCTAGAGTTTATATTAGACAGTATTCATTTCTACTATAACACAAATACAGTGGAGTTCTAAAGACTAAGGACACTAGTGAAAAGATAATTTGCATTTATTTTAAATTTAATAAAAATTTTTGATTACAAATTATATCTTCAGCAATAATTTAAGGGAAAAGTAAAATCTTTATTGTACAAACTTTTTGTATTTAATTTGACAGTCACTATGACATGTGTTACCTATTGACCAAGAAATATTAGATATTCAAGATAATTAACTTCTATTCATTGTTTGTTTAGGAATGTATAAAAAACTACATTTTTATATTTTTTTTGTTTTTATAAAATTTTTCAATGTTTACTGAGACTTTTCAAAATTTGCTTAAAGTGTCTAGATCTCCAGATCTATGCAAAAATTTATTTTCTATTTCTTATATATTTTTATTCTAAAGTATTCAACATGAAGACATTTCTTGTTAAAGTGCTGATAAAAAGCCATCACTTCCAGTTTGAGGCCCATAGTTTGGGGCCCATAGTGAAAATGTTTCTGTACATCATGTGTAATAGAAAGTAATTAGGCAGCCATGCACAGCTGGAGGATATTGTATATACACAAACATTGACAACCAAAAAAAACCATATATGCAACCATTCTTTCATGGATCGCATTCATAATTTATCCCTCCTCCTTCATTTCCCTCTTTCTCTGACCCCCCATATCTTTGTGCATGTGTGTTTGCTTGCGATGTGAATGTGAATCTTGATTTTTTATTATTATTATTTATACTTTTTTGAAATATATTTTATATATTCTGTAATCGTTTAGCAATCTTAGCCAACATTGACGAGTTGCCAATTTATTTATTAATATTTTTTTAGCAAAATTCTCTGTCCCCCCATATCTTTGTGCATGTGTGTTTGCTTGCGATGTGAATGTGAATCTTGATTTTTTATTATTATTATTTATACTTTTTTGAAATATATTTTATATATTCTGTAATCGTTTAGCAATCTTAGCCAACATTGACGAGTTGCCAATTTATTTATTCATATTTTTTTAGCAAAATATTTTGTTATAAATAGTGGCAGAAATGTAGAATATTAAAAAGTAGAATCATTTCATATTGCAATTTCATCTTTTAATTAGATTGTTGTTTAATATCAAATAAGTGAATGAATGAGTGAATAAAACATTAGCATTAAACAATGCTGAACTAACTTTGTTTTCTGAAGAGAAAATAAACACTCAGTTGGGAATAAATATATAGGGGATGAATACCTTTGAGGTTTGTAGTTGAAGGTAACTGAAGTTGGTTCAACATGGTCAGCGGGAATAATTTACACCTACTGGAAATTGTCAGGAGACATATGATGCTAGGCAATGACTCACGCCTGAGATATCTTTGGTTTTTGTGGGGAGGTTGGTGGTCTTTTGCTCGAATGCTGCGCTGAGACGTTTGTTTAGTTTCCAGACAGTGCAGCCGGGAGGCTCCATTAGGGGAGTGTGAGAGGGAACATGATTTTCCAGAGCTTTCGAAAAAGAGAGAAGAGGTGAGGTCAGGTTTGACATTCAAATCCAGTTGCAATCCTGTAGAGACGCTGCAGGAGGTTACAAAAATAAGTCTTAAACCTAAAATTTGGAGATAAGAGAGATTAATATCCTGTGTGATTGTATGATTGTTTGGCCCCAAGTAAAAAATTAATAAAAAAAAAAAAAAAAAAAAAAAGCCTATAATTTTCCATGCTTTTTTAATAGCATATTTGCAGTAGGAAGCAGAGGTGAATGTGGTAGATGGGTGCATGTCTCCCACAAAGAGTAGTAATGTGTGTCATGCATTGAGACTCAACTGTGGAATGATGACTAACAGATCTGTCTCAGGATACAGCCGCATTTTCGCTCAGACGTCCATAAAGCTTGCAGTTGTGGGTTGGAAAATATGACATGGAGCAAAACTTAGCCGAGTTAAATGGTAATTCCAGCTGCAGCGGCCTGCACCTCAGAATCTCATCACGAGACATGCGTCTTGTATAGTGTTTCCAGAATGTGTATCATTTGTCAATGGCAGCTATCTGATACTCTGACAATTAAAGATGTTCCATGATTTAAACACTTAAACAGGAGGGAAGTCAACACATTTTTACACACGGTATCTACTGAATAATGAACTTTATATCTATACACTGTTGAATTCTCAAATCTGATTATTCAGAAGCAGATTAATTTTCTCTAAAGGCAGCTCTGACAATAATCCAGCTGCAAATAACATATTTATATTAATGTACTTGTTCTTATACCATATCTTTTCTATAGAAAAACCACATGAGGCTCCACAAAATACATGGCTATTTTTATAATGAATCCATTAAAAACATATCATCCTTTATTGTAACAGTGAAAAGCATATTTGTGATTTTTTTCGGAAAGAGTTTCCGATGTCAGTACTTTGTAACTGTCAAGATAAAGCTGTTTTTTTAGTCATGAGGACAGAAGCCTTGGTGATGTTTTCCGTAACATGACATGAGGTATTTTTGTTGTAGTTTGAACTGAGAGAGAGAGAGAGAGAGAGAGAGAGAGAGAGAGACAGACAGACAGCCAGCCAGACAGACAGACAGACAAAAGAGGCTGGTGATAGAACAGATATTTATAGCTTTTATGGAATAAGTGATAACTTATTGCAGACATTTTATCACTCTAAATGGTATAATATATCCATTAAGGAATGAAATGTACAGTGTTTTGTTCAGTAATACAGAAAAAAATGCAAAAAAAAATGTTTATTGGCAGTTGTTTCAGTATTCAAGGAATAAGTCCTGTCTGGGCTCGCTGTTATCAGAAAATACTCAATTCACAAAGCTTCGTGTTAGGCTTCATCACACCACCCTGCTCCTTCCCAGCAAGTCATGAAGTGCTTTATTCCTTAAATAAAATGAATAAATGAATAATAAACTGGGGCTTCAAGACGCTTTTCAATCTTACACTATAGTGTGAGTAAAGCTGATAGAAAACAGCCATTTGTGGTACAACAAAAACTTTGAACTTAACCACTGCCACTAATGGGCGTCTGTGAATGACAACCATTTCACTTTTGTCTCTTAGAAGGGAAAAGATATGCTAAAAATATGCCAGAGCCTGGAAATGGTTAATGGCAGTGAATTGTTGTTGAGCATCTCAAGTGGAAAAAACCTCCACTCTAAGCAGTTTTTATGTTCCCAAGGCCTCACAGTGAAACTTGCCAGGAAACTGAATTACAGTGGGGGGGGGGTGTTGATGTGCACTCTGAAGTTAAGATAAAGAAATACTTCGACTCATAGGCTTGCATTTATTTGACACACCAGTCTGGAGCTCAAGCATTCAGTATGTCATCTATCGCATATACAATAAATAGGTTGTATAATACTGATGAATGCTCAATTGTGATTGATCAGAAGATGTTGATCCATTTTTAAAATAGTAGATCAGTAGTTATAGTAATAGCTTACACATTTGCAAGGTGATTCAAAATAAATTTGCGGGAATAGTGATATTTTTCTAAGGAGATGTTTCTTTTTTCCGTGTTTGGAAGACGTCTCCAAAAGCTAGCACTCGAAGCTATCGCAGTCGTTAAAGATTGGGATTGTCTTCAGGAAGAGAATAGAATTTAGATTTTTAAATGTTTTCATTATCATAATCACCATCCATATAAAAAATCACTAGAAATGCAAAAGAAAGAAAAGAAAGAACAATAAGAAAGCGCAAACAAAGAAGGGAATTTCAATGCAGCTACAAATAGATTGAAAATAATGTATTGTACTATGAAATATATATTTTTGTGTCTAAAATATAATTTTATTGTGCCTGTGTACAGTAGGTATCACCTTTTTTTGGCTGTAACATTCCACAAATAAACATTCATAATACTCTGCTGTGAAAATAGTTAGTTTTGCACCATTATTAGGACACACAACTTTCCCAGTACATAAAAACTAATATGGGAACATTAGTGTTGGCATCATTACAATTACAAATTATGACATTTACAAACCTAATGTAAAAATATCCTGAGAAAATGCATAAATTATGACTGATGGAATATTTTCTGAACCAAACGTTCCTGGAACCATCATTTTCAGCCTTTATTATATAATTATCAGTTGATGACAATTGTAATTTGTTTTATTGAAATGCTTTAAGAGTCACCAATGTGTGATTCAGTCAGTGATTAGTCATCATTCACATACTCATTTGTACCGGTGCTAATTTAGAGTACACGCTCTATTTGCCGGCATGTTTTTGGGAGGTGGGAGTGAACTGGAGAACCCGGAGGAGGCCCACACAGGCACATGGAGAACATATGAAACTCCACACAGACAGTAACCTGAGCTCATCCTCAACTCAAATCCAAACGTATTAAAATAAATATATCCATAGTATTGCAAAATAGTTTTAGTTGCCATTTTGTTCAAGCTTAAACAATAAACATTTTCTGAGAGATAGATAGCAAGAGAGAGAAATAGAGATTGAGAGAGAGAGAGAGAGAGAGAGAGAGAGAGAGAGAGAGAGAGAGAGAAAGAGAGAAAGAGAGAGAGAGAGAGAGATTGCCTCTGGGGCTAAATGCACTGCACGGCTCTCAACTTGCAGGAAAGAGAAAACGTCCCCCCAGGCTAAAACAAAAAAAAAGCCTCCTTCAATAATCCATGATAATCACGGGGTATAAAACAACCTAGCATAATGCTGATGTCATGCCTTTACAGTGGAAGAAATGAACTGCTGTTTTCCTTTTTCTCCCCTCCTTCTCATCAGAAAAAAATGTGCACTGGTTTATTCCACATGTTCCCCCCATTTCCCACATGTCTCATGTAGTACGTGAGTCCCATTGGTGTCGGGGTATAGTTAATCACTCGAAGCAGAAATGATGTGAGTGTGGCGCCATGGCATCACTGTACATTTCCTCCTCCTCCACACTTTTTGATGAATTTAACTGGCAGAGAAGGAAAAGTATTTATTTATTTATTTTTTTTTAAATACAGTACATGACATGCAACTCCAGTATATAAAATCAAAAGAAGGAACATTTGCACTCCATAATGTAAAACAAAAAAAACAGGATGGCTCGTTTTACCTGTAAAAAAATCAGCATATTGAGAGTTGATATCTTTGATGCTTATCTTTTTTACTGCCTTACATGCCTGTACAGATGCACTTAATGCAATGCAAAAATGTCTAATACAGAGTGTTTTTCGTTCTGCTGATTGAAAGGAAAAGACGGATGAAAGGTGGCCCCGAGCAGGTAATCTTACAAATAACTAATGCCTGAGTAATGACAGCCTAGTGTCATGTGTTATTTATACAGTTCTGCCCGGTCGCTGTTCCTACACGTTAAACATGTTTGCTTTCTTTCTCCGCTTGAAGCTTGCATGAGGCTTCTACTTTCCATTGCACTTCTACAAACTTTACTGACAGATTCGGCATAAAATTGCTTCGGCTCTTTACAAATCGACCTGAAAATGAGCATTCTTGTTTTGTTTTGCTTACGCTGCTATCTAATTGATTGTTTTCTGGAGCTGTAATGTGAGATGCATGTTTTCTAATGCCAAGAGCATGGCAGGGCCGTTACATCCCCCTAAAAATCCTATAGGGTCAGTGATTCAATTTGGTTATTTCTTTCTGCGATTATAGTTGCCTGAGGTTTGTTTCTGCTTAGCACAGAAAAACATACATTACCTCTATGGTGGTCCCGTGGTTAGGATGCGGCGCTCTCACCGCTGCGGCCCTGGTTTGATCCCCGGTCAGGGAACCAACCCCAGCCATTAGTGTTGCACAAGCCTTAGTGCCGGTCCCAAGCCCGGATAAATGGGGAGGGTTGCGTTAGGAAGGGCATCCAGCGTAAAAACGTGCCAAATCAAACATGCGGATGGTCCGCTGTGGCGCCCCCTAATGGAAGAAGCCGAAAGAAAGTTTGATCTCTATTAACTGCTGATTAGCTGACTAGCTTCTGTTCACTGTCTGAGAGATTCCCCTCTTGCTTAGTTTGCTAGAATGCATAATAGGGCACACCTTAAATTCTTAATTAAATAAATTTGAATTCTCTTTATCAGCTCCACCAATAGTACTGCTATAATTCAAATCACATTTATTGAATTAGTTATTATTGAATAATCGTTTTTCCTGTTAAATGCTCATTTACATACAGTTGTGTTAAAAATTATTCAACCCCCCCACTGAAATTGATTGTTTTGGTTTGACATTGATTATGATCATTCAGTCATCCTGCTTACAATTAAATCAAAGAGGCACGTGTAGGTCAGACAAATATAACATAACATTTATAATTAAATAACCACAAATGTCTTTTCTGAGCTCACATCATTATCAGTTTTATTCAACCCCCAAGTGACATTCAATCTTAGTACTTAGTACAACATCCTTTTACAGTTATAACAGCTTTTAAACGTGAAGCATAGCTTGACACAAGTGTCTTGCAGCGATCTACGGGTATCTTCGCCCATTCATCATGGGCAAAAGCCTCCAGTTCAGTCACATTCTTAAGCTTGCGCACTGCAACTGCTTTCTTTAAGTCCCATCAGAGGTTCTCAATCGGATTTAAGTCTGGTGACTGCGATGGCCACTTTAAAATGTTCCAGCCTTTAATCTGCAACCATGCTCTAGTGGACTTAGAGGTATGCTTGGGATCATTGTCCTGTTGAAAGGTCCAACGTCTTCCAAGCCTCAAGTTTTTGACGGACTGCATCACATTGTCATCCAATATCTCCTGGTACTGAAGAGAATTCATGGTACCTTGCACACGCTGAAGCTTCCCAGTACCTGCAGAAGCAAAACAGCCCCAAAGCATGATTGACCCCCCGCCATGCTTCACAGTAGGCAAGGTGTTCTTTTCTTCATAGGCCTTGTTCTTCCTCCTCCAAACATAGCGTTGATCCATGGGCCCAAACAGTTCTAATTTTGTTTCATCAGTCCACAGAACACTATCCCAAAACTTCTGTGGTTTGTCCACATGACTTTTGGCATACTGCAGTCGACTCTTCTTATTCTTTGGGGACAGCGAGGGGGTGCGCCTGGGAGTTCTGGCATGGAGGCCTTCATTACGCAGGGTGCGCCTTATTGTCTAAGCAGAAACTTTAGTACCCACATCTAACAAATCTTTTCTCAGTTCCTCAGCAGTCACACGGGGACTTTTCTCCACTCTACGCTTCAGATAGCGCACAGCAGTCGAAGTCAGCATCTTCTTTCTGCCACGACCAGGTAGCGTTTCAACAGTGCCCTTTGCCTTGAATTTGCGAATGATGCTTCCTATGGTGTCTCTTGGTATGTTTAACATCTTTGCACTCTTCTTATAGCCATTGCCCTTCCTGTGAAGAGTAATCACCTGTTCTCTTGTCTTCCTGGACCATTCTCTTGACCTCACCATGTTTGTAACCACACCAGTAAATGTCTAGAAGAAGATGAGTATCACAGTCATTTTAAAGCTGCCTAATTGGTGATTATTAGGCTTTATTGCTGCTCCCTGATATCCACAGGTGTTTTCAATACCTGATTGAAAACACTTCATTGAACCTCTGTTCTTCATAGTGGTAGTTTTTAAGGGGTTGAATAATTATGTCAATTAAGAATTCACAAAAGAAACATTTACTACTGTATTACAAAACTAATTGATGTCCTTTTAGTTGCATATGGTTCTTTAAGAAGTCCTTGTAGGATTTCATACTAAATACAATTACAAATGTACACTAAATTCCCTAAAACCATTTACAGCATTGGGGGTTGAATAATTTTGAACACAACTGTAAGTGGTGCGCCATGCAATTCACACCAAGGATATCATTGGTGAATCAATCCACCTCTTAATATCATCATTATGTAGAGGTGGACAGAAAGGAAGTAAATGTAATTTGTTATTTTACTTAATTTTTTACTTTGTGTATTTTTATTTAACATTGCAAAGTCAAATATCGTCATTTTGACTCAACTGCATTTTAAGAAATCAGCATTTCTTTTAGGAGTGGATACAAATTTAACTGGTCAATCACTCAACAATCCACCAAACAGTGTAGCACGCACTTTCTTTAGAAACTGCTGCTTGGTGGTTTGTGATCTACTTATCACAAACATACAGTTTTGCATCAGATCAACACGCAAAGCCGAACATTTTGAGAATAATTAGTAATGGAAGAAACTCCTGAATCTAAATTGCCACAACACACGTGGCCGTATTTGCATTGTTTTTATTTTTTTATGATTGAAAGGTTTTGACTCATGATAATTGTAATACTAATTTTTGACTCATTAATATCATTTTATTAATAGATCAGTGTGCTGAGAGTCACATTTAAAGTCTTTTCCCATAAACTGGGTTGATTAAGTAAAGAGCCTTGTGACAAAAATGATAATAGGAACATTATAGACATAATAAATATAGTACTTTGGATTTTTAAGTACATTTGAAGGCAAAAACATTTGTACTTTTACTCAAGTGAAAAAATAACGGGACACTTTTACTTTTACTGAAGTAATATTTCACCAAAGGTATCTCTACTTTATCTTAAGTACACAGAGCTATAGTTATAGATGCCACAGCTATAGAAACCCGTCAGTATTATACAGAAACTCTGTATAACAGGTATAGACAGGTATCTCATGCAGCAAGAGGAAATGCCATTATTAGAACAAAAAACACAATAAACAATTCAACAAGTTTTCTTTAACTGCAGCCACAGCTGCACTGCCCGCATACGTCATTTCTAGCAGAAGCATCTATATCCACTCCATTAAATGCATTTTTTTTGCATTCTGTGCATTTTTGTGCATTTTACCTATGCTCTTCTCTGTTCTGGCACCGAGGTGGTGGAATGAACTTCCCCTAGATGTCCGTTCAGTGGAGTCCCTGACCATCTTCAAGCGACGACTGAAGACCAACTTCTTCCTGAAACACTTAAATTAGCACTTTCCAAGTTTGCTTCGTAGAATTTAAGAGTTATGTTTATATTAAGTTTGTAATCCTGCATACCAGTGTAGATTTATTCATTGCTAGAGACTTAAAGCACTTTTGTACGTCGCTCTGGATAAGGGCTGTTCCCATTAGGGGGCGCCACAGCGGATCATCCGTCTCCATACCCCCCCTGTCCTCTACATCTGCCTCTTTCACACAAACTACCTGCATGTCTTCCCTCACCACATCCATGAACCTCCTCCTTGGTCTTTCTCTTTTCCTCCTACCTGGTGGCTTCAACCTCAGCATTTTCCTACTGATATACCCCATGTTCCTCCTCTGCACATATCCAAATCATCTCAATCTCACCTTCCTCACCTGGTCACCAAAACATCCCACATGGGCTGTCCCTCTAATAAACTCATTTCTAATCATTTCTAATGCCGCAAATGTAAATGTAAATGTAAGTTTTCTGGGGAATTTTAAATGAAGGCAAATTGTGCAAATTCTACAGAAAACACAAACATATAAATGGTTCAAATGAAAGCATAATGTCCTCTTGATAACCAGTGGTTCTTGAAATGTTCTTCTTGTAAATGTCCTTGTAATGTTTGTGCACTTTGTTACAGATGCGGTTTGCGAGCTCTGACTCACGTGCTGACCGTCCAATCAAAAGAATGGAAAAGCCTGACATGTTTAGGTCCCAGCTAGAAGGCTTCGGAGTGTCCAAATGTCTGATTGATTAAAGCAACAGTTCAGCGAACATAACGTTTATTCTAATAAAAGCACACAGTGCTCACAGTGCTGGCCTTAAGGCAGATAGATACCTTTGACTTCGGTAATATGTAATGTGAGGGCTGAAATCTGATTGGATAGAAACGCCAACTTAAAATTACACTTGAGCACACCCAAGAGAAACCCACCTAGAATAATTAATAGGGTAAAGATTTTGTAAATCAGATGTTAAGTTCATGTTTAAGTAAAGTGTTTTCAATGGTAAATGCTTTGTAATCAGTCATTAGGTTTTCTGCCATAAAAAAAGGCTTCATGATGGAGTAATTGGTTTGTAACATGACAAGCTGTAATTTTCAATAAAGAGGAAAATTGAAAGGCTGGTGAGAGAACATGTTACAAATATGCTAAGTGATAAGAGGAACTCATTTTGCAACATTAAGTGTAGCTATATATTGATGAAAAGCATGAAATATTAAATATTTGTGTTATATTTTAAGTAGAATAAAATAGCATTTAATTATAATACATCACTGATTATTTTTTCCTTCATTATGCAATTTAAATAAACTGTCTACAGTGTTATTGCATTAATTATCTGTCCTGAGTCATGTAAGAATTGTGTAAGTGATTATTCTGATCCAATTTTTTCTCCTCCCCTAACAGCTTTTCACCCCCTGCAGTTTGTGATTAGTGAGGAACTCTAGATCTGCTTTAAAAAAAGGGGGTTTAGCTTCTAGCCATGTCTGTGAATGTCTAACAGTAACCTCAGCGCACAGATCTGTTTAGTGAATTAGAATTAAGACGTCAGTCTGATAAAACCACTTCCTGGAAGTACACGGGGGAGTTTGCTATACATTCCTTACCAACATATTAAACAGAGTGGCATGATTTTAAATACAGCATGTCTTATTATAACATTTTAGATGCTTTTATCTGTACCTTTTACTCTTATGTCCTTTTTTTTGGTGGCCTGTATCCATTGTGATCTTATTTACTTTATTGTTGAGGAAATGGACGATATTTGCATAGACATGATTTAACAAATGAGGTGGTGTTTGTGTACCACTGATATTACTTTTACAAATATGTATGTAATATTCAAGCACTTCAGTTGACATTGCAGACTTTATTGTGAAGATTTTTCACATATAAAGTGTTACATAAGGTGCAGCACCACACAATGCATGCAGTCTGTTATGGAGAAAATAACAGTCAGTTTTACATGTGTTCCTGGTTACAAATGACCAAAGGAAACTCAAAGAAGAAAATATATTGGTTATTGGCTTTTTGTGAAAAAAAAAAACCACAATGTTAGTTTTCTTCTTTAAAAAAAAAAAAAAAAAAAACCTTCTAAGCATAACATTGACATTCATTGTTTTAATAGTCATTTTAATCACCAAAAAGACAATTCTCTCTCATTACATTTTTCCAGAAATTATTAATTGAAAGAAATATAGAACCAAAATGGGATTGTGTGGCAAATATCCTGCCAATCTTTTACATTTGGACCATTTTTTTACATCTTCACAGAGTTCAGAGAGTCTTTGAAGAAGAACGTGCTCCTCTCTTTACTATTCTTGATGCATACAATTAATGGTGTATATTTGTTGACAGCAAGCACAAAACATTGTTTTTCGAGTGCAGTAATTATAACTGTGTGTGTGGTTGTGTCTATTGTAAACACGGTTTGCACTTGCACTTGTGTGTAATTGTCTTTACACAGGATAACTGAAGTAAAAACAATAGCGCTACGTCTTCTCTTTAAACATAGTTAAGAAACCGAGGGTGTTATTTTCTGTTTTAGATGTGGTCTTCTGTTATAAATACCCCAAAACAAAAAAAGAGATAATGAAAGAAAGAACAAAGATTTTACAGTAGTGTAAACACCAGTATTTACGCATTTCCATGACACTTTACCAGAGCCTCGCCCGCTTCCATATAAACATGCAAACTTTTACGCACTCTTTCTTTTACTGTACCTATAAAACAAGAACCTGTCACACCCAAATACACAGACTTGATATCCAGTTCCTATGTGAAGAACATAAGCTAGCTGACACCAATATACACTGATCGGGCATAACATTATGATATTATAACGTTATGACCAGTGAATAAAATAACACTGATTATCTCTTCATCATGGCACCTGTTAGTGGGTGGGATATATTAGGCAGCAAGTAAACATTTTGTCCTTAAAGTTTATGTGTTATAAGCAGGAAAAAATGGAAAAGGATTTGAGCGAGTTTGACAAGGACCAAATTGTGATGTCTAGACGTCTGGGTCAGAGCACTTCCAAAACCGCAGCTTTTGTGGGTTGTTCCTGGTCTGCAGTGATCAGTATCTATCAAAAGTGCTCCAAGGAAGGAACAGTGGTGAACCGGTGACAGGGTCATGGGCGGCCCTGGCTCATTCATGCACTTCTACATCCTGAAAGTCCTTAAAGGTCAGTGAGGCAAGACTTCTTTCTATGATTATACTTGCCTGAGGTTTGTTTCTGTTTAGCACAGAAAATATCTGTTCACTAATAAATACATGAACAACCATAATTTTCCAAAAAACCTGCAACTGCAACAGTGTGTATTATTATATTTAATATCACACACACTCTGAGAGATTCCCCTCTTGCTCTGTTTGTGAGTATGCATTACAAGGCACACATTAAAATCCTAAATGAAATAAATAAAAATTTTCTTTATCAGCGCTACCAATAGTGTTGGCTATAATTCAAATTGCAGTTATTCAATGAGTTATTATTGAATAATTGTTTTTTTTATTAACTGCAAATTTACATTAGTGGTGGGTCGTCAATCAATGTCTGCATGTGCTTTTGTTCTATAAGGAAAACTCAGTCATGTTACTGGTGTATCAGAGACCAAAAATCCTAAAGTCACATTTGTGTCTAAAATGAGTAGATAACTTTTTGACCCTTTTCTATTATTGTTATGATTTGTCTCTGTTGCACAATTTTCTGTGACGCAATCGCCAGTCCTCCATCCCCCTGCTGGAAAATCGAATCTGTTTACGTCTCACTTTAGTGATGGGAAATCCATCTGTTTTTAGCGAGTCAGATAAGTCCTGAAACAATTCTTAGCATATTTTTGTATCCGGCTAAAGTTATTGTCCTTTTTCCAGATATTGGTTATATATATATATATTTTTTCCTTAAACTCCTTTTTTCAATCTTTCGAATTAAAAAAGTCAACTACACTAAAGTTTGTATTGTACTGTACTATAAATTTGGAAAAATGAATGAAAACATTAAGGAGATTATACTTTATCTCTTCTGATTTTCAAATCCTAAATATTTTACATAATACATCGGGTTTTAACAAGCAGTTTTGCAGAGAGACCTTTTTTTTTTGCTCACAGTCACCCACAATGATTTTTTTACAGAGATCCAATAAAAAACAAATTTGCTTCAACTGGTTATAAACATTACATTGTGTTAAATGCTTTTCATTTCACTGGCTATTTTGCATTGTATGTAATAAAACATCTAGGAGAATCATTAACATATACATATTAAAGCTCTTTGGAGATGTAGCTCCCAGCATGCACTTGAAAAAGCTAACACCAGAAGTTGATTAGTTTGTGAATGCATTACTACCACACTCAAAATCTGGTACTTTCATCCATAACTACTCACGGATCGGTTGTAGTTTTAGAAGATATTGTCTCCGAATATTTTTTTAGTCGAGCGTGGGTTTTTGCAGGGACACATTTTCCAGCAACTGCACATTTGCAGGCAACCTTGCCAACATTCCTGAAAAGAAATTGCCCGTTTTCTTGTTTTCCATTTTTCAACCTGAGAACACCACAGCCACGACTCTTCAGCTTCCCGCTTTACAGTGTTTCCTGTAAAATGGAATTATACTTATACTTCTATATTTGAGCTCACGTATACAAGTTTCATCATCAATCGCTTATACAAGACGGTCCTCACCATGCCTTTTAACATGCCATCACTCTTTCCAACATAGGGTCTTTCAACTTAATGACAAATCTATATCATACTTCACATCTTTTTTGCATAATAAGGGTGAGGATTGAGGGGCTATATTTGATCTTGAGCTCGATGATGGTGTGTTGAACTACTACTGTACAATGGAAGTGTTCATTCTCACACAAAGACACTCTGTGATAAGATACTTTGGTGACAAGGCTTCCTGGGAATTTTCATATGCTGGTGGCGTTAAACTTTAATAAATCCTGCACTTTTTTATTACTTTTTTTTTTTTTAATGGGCACAAAAAAGGGTGTGTGCAGGCCAAAAAAACATGATATCCTCTTACAGTAATAGTATAATTAAACTGTTCATACTGCATGTAAAATAATAAAATTCTGCAAAATCTTATTCTAGTTAATATTCTTGATCAAAGAATGTCATTCTAAGCTTCAATTAATGAACTATTACATTTTGTTATGTAACTATAATATTTATTGGCAGTGTTACAGTGTCTCAGTGTTGAATGCTGAATTAGTGAGTTTTGAACAAGACCCTCAACCATTAATTGCTCAATTGTATAAAACAAAATACATTTAAGATAAAGATAAAAAAAAATTCCATTAATTAATAAGTAACTTACTTATATAATCTAGTATTCACTAGAATTGCTCTCGAATCTGATCAATAGGTGTTGATTCTATAGCAGCTGTTCTGACAACACATCCAAAGCCAATAATAAATGGATTTAATAAATATATAGCAAATAATGCAAATAACTGTTGATATGGTGTTGCTTTTTGTAAAACATGCTTATTTTACATTTATGGAAGGAGTCTCCAGTGTCAGTGCTACTTTTATTTTATTTTTTTTCAAAACAGATATTTATCAAGACAGTTATTAAAAAAATCGATCATAAAAAAGGAGAAACTGTTAATTAGTTTCTATAGTGTGAGTCACCTAATACCCAGAACTAATTCGGTTGGTAGATGGTCCACAAGTGTTCCTATTAAGAGATACATTGCAAAATATGTAATTTGTGTCTGTGAGTGTGTATTTGTTCCTTATAATTATAAGTTTGTACCTAATGAGCGATTCAGTGGCAAAAAACTTCCTGAAAAGCCATAAGAAAGAAAGCTTGAGGAACCAGACTCATCTTGGTGGCACCAAAAATCTATATAATGAATGATGTATTGGACTGGTATACTGTGCTTTTACAGGACTTTCATTCCACCAAATACATAATTATTACATTTTATTAGCACCAGATTTTATGCAGTACATTATATTTCATCTAACAAATGATGTGTAGTTATCACATGTGTTATGCTCTGTTTATTTCGGTGCATGTTTTAGGTAGACAAAAAGAAACATCTGAAATAACTACTTCTTTACCAATGTTAGTACTCACATTGCATATTTAAAAAATGATTGGTACTTCTGTTAATATTAATTTTTATATTTTATTTATATTACTATATTTAGTTTATATTAATTTTTATTTTATATATATATAATTGAAACAATCATTTCTTTATTATCTTCATAGTATTTTATCATGAGTCACAATTTCATCACTGTTGCATTATGCAACTATGTGGCATTACATAACTGTAATGCACTCCACTCCACAGGGGAAGTTCATGGGAACACGAGGTGCCTGAGTGAAACAAATTATCGTCCTTAACCCAGACTCTTAAGTAGCATTTACTCTGGGAGACCTGTAATCAAGCCAACCACCCAACATCCCACAGAACCAACGACCAACTTTACTGTTAAAGGTCAGTACCCCAGCTTACCAGAGGAAGGGGAGAATCCTATTAAAATAGATTTTTTCAACAATGTTTCACTATTGTGTGTGCTTCAGGTTTGAAATTACTACTACTACTGTTACACACCTCTTGTTTTTTAGAGAAGGAAAAAAATCTACTGTCTGCTAAGAATCATCCAATATTTCTGGATTTGCATTTAAAGTAAAGTATGCTTGCTGCTTTCTGGGCTTTTTGTTCTCCTCCTTTTTGACCAAAACCCTCCCCCTCTCGTCTGGATCTGCTTTGGATCTCTTGGCTCGGACATGGCTTATGTCATATCTCTGCTGCTTGTGGTGGGTGAAAGGGAATGGAAGGGAGGAGAAGGGAAGGAAATCACTGGATTTAACTCAAATACATTATAAAAGTTCAGATTTCTGCTTCTTTATAGACTCTTTCTGATTCTGATCTTGAAAGGAAATTTAGTGTGAAGTGTAGCTCCTTTTTTTAACACATATACACCTTTTCATTTGCATTTCCAGCTTTCTTTCTATTTATGCAAATAGATTGTGCTCAGTGTCAATTTCTGATCATTTTAGAAAACTCGTTGTGATTGAGTATGAATCGATCGGTATTTGATTTCTCTTTAATTCTTCTTTTTGTCTTTCTTACTCAGATACACACCCAATCCAGAAGCAGCTGGAAAACACTGAAATGCACAATGCAGTTTTCCAGACGGACTTGTGTGCGTCAAATCTAATTGTATCTGTTGCATTAGACAGCCCCCTTGTGAAACCTGGATCTATTACAATGTACTCAATGCAAAAAGGTATCTTAAATAAAAAGTGCCATATACACAGTTGTGTTGAGTTCTGGAACTCATACATTGGGGGAAATTCAGCTTTTCTCCGCTATCAATTGGATCAAGTTCAGAAATCAATGAGATTTTTAGTTATTATGGCAAAATTGCCGTTAGATCCTTTAACTGCTCATTCATTCATGCATTCTTTTGATAAAATGTTATATATTTCTTTTTCTATTATTATCTGCTAAGTATGTAATATCACTGGATTATATTTCATACTTCTATTGCATATATAAATGTATTTATTTTGTGAAAGACTATTGACATGATTTACTACATATTAAAACTTGCTGATTCAAATAATACTTAAATGTTTTATGTGTTTTCATGCCCATTTCTTTTTATTGTATTTTTTTTTTTTTTTTTTTTTTTTTTTTTTGCATTTGGTTGTTACCCTTAATCTGGTCTCCAAATGGAGGTATTTCCACTTCTGACTCGTTGTGTTTTGGGAAGGTGGTAGATCAGTAGTTAAGGCTCTGGGTTACCGAACGGAAGGTCTGGTGTTTAAGCCCCCAGTATTGCCACATTTGGGCCCTTGCGCAAGACCCTTAATCCTCTGTGTCCCGGGTTTCCTGTATCATGTCTGACGAACATCACTGGGATATGTGAATAAATAATTTTCCTTTCTTTCTAAGTTATGCATTTCTATATATTTCTGTATGTATATATATATATATATATATGTATATATATATATATATATACGTAAATGAATAGATTATCTCTTTATTAGGCTCTTTATTATCCTCAAAGTTGATATGTTAGGAACGTGAAAAATAGGCGATAGATATATATATAATTATTATTATTTTATTATTGTAATGAATATATTCATGGTTTGTCCGTAATTATTTTTGCAAGAGTTTTAAAAAATTAAAAAGACAATTATGCAATTATCCAAGGTATCTCATTTCACTTTTCCAGCCAACCCTTCATTTAAATACTGATATCTCATTAACTATAACAGTATCAGTGGCTTATCAGTACCACCACCGTAAAGCTTGAATGTTTGTAATGCCTTGCTTGATGCTGATTAATACAAAATAATTAAATATCAATTTTTAACTGCACAGACACAGACAAACATTTCTCCAAAAATCATCTTTATTAAAAGTGTGCATAGTCCTAGTGGTAATTTATTAATAGTCTCCTCCTCAGAAGCAGGACACGCCTGTGAGGAGATACAGCGTCTACTGGCAGCTACAGCTCATCGTGCTCGTAGACATTGTACTCTTTTACTGTCAGCGCTCCGTCCGCGTTGTGGTCGTTCCTGCGGAAGACGTCGGACACAACGTCGTCGAAATAAGACTCTTCTTTCTCCACTTTTAACTTCTCTGCTTCCATTTTTAGGTGTTTTCTCACCTAGTAAAAACAGAGGGAGTTACACTGGCTAATTAAAAAAATGAGATAACACGGAAAACAACACAGGGAAGGATGATCCAGATTAACACACCTCTTCTTTCGTTAGAGTTAAGTCATTGTCGAGATCCATTTCCTTAAAGGCTTCCATGCTGCGTGGTCCACGTCGCACGTGCAACAGCTCCACCTTGAAGATCACGGTTGCGTTGGGTGGCACAGGATCTACGACAAAAAAAAAAAGTAAAGTTGATTAGGAAAAAAATAAAGAACCATTAGAGATGTAAAATCTAATCTATTAGGCTATGCTATGTTAATTCCACCTTCTAAAACCATGCTTGTAGGAGGATTGGTGATTCTGAATTGCCCCTAGGTGTGAATGAGTGTGTGAAGGTGTGTATATGCATGATGGCTTGACCATTCAAGGTTTCCGATTTCCAATTCACACCTCGCATTCTCAAGATATTCTAGTAAAAAAAAACTTTCTTTGGGCTTCTCCCATTAGGGGTCGCCACAGCAGATCATCCATATTTGTGATCTGCATGTTCGATTTGGCACACGTTTTTACACTGGATGCCCTTCATAACGCAACCCTCTCTATTTATCCGGGCTTGGGACCGGAACTAAGAGTGCACTGGCTTGTGCAACCCTAATGGCTGGGTTAGGTTTCCCGGGGCGCGGCACTGAGAGCGCCAAATTCTAACCACTAGACCACCAGGGAACCTGCATTCTCAAAAGTGAGGTGGGTAAAGAAAAAAAGTGCTGTACACTTGTACAACACACACTAAAATTATTTCTTGCAAATCCCAGCAGTGTTAGTAAGCTGTGGTTACAGAGCCCCCTGGGGCACAGAGGGTTAAGAGCCCCACGATTCCCAGCTTGGCAATATTAGGGCTTAAACCCCTAACTATCTAATTAGTAACACAGAGTCTTAACCACTGCGCTACCACCTTTCAAAAGTTATCATGAACCTAAACAGGAAAAACAGTTGATGAATTTGGTGAATGAATCAAGTGACTTGATATATCTTTCAGCCTCCACTATCGACATCATCTCAGTGTGTGTGTTGCAGTTTCTAATTTCATATCTAGTATCTTTATATTCAGAAGCAGAAGGATGTTAGGGAGACACAGGTGAACCTGATGGAAACTCATATGAACAAAAGGAGAACTTGTGAAACTCCATACAAACAGTTAACTATCATTAGAATTAAACCTGAATGGTGGAGTAGCGTTTCTTAGCAGCAGGGTCTCTTACCTTTCCCTTTCTCACCAAATGCTAATGAAGGAGGCACAATGATCTTTCTCATCTCGCCAGGACACATGTCTTTCAGGCCCATGTCCAGGCCCTTGATGATCTCACCGACCCCATGAACGAACCAGTGAGGCTGTCCATCTTTAGCTGAGCGACTGCAGGAGGACAAAGGCAGAAAACAGTGCACTTAAGGTGAGTCGAAAATGTTCCAAGCAATATGGTGCATGCATAGTTGCATGATTTTTATTTACACTAATAGAAAAGACAAAAAACTTTTAAATGCTGGTCTGTGAAATGTCATTACATTTATGAAATAACATGTTTGAACATTGCATGTTAAATTTTTTGGTATTTTGAAATTGGAGAATCATCCAGATTCAGGATATAAAGCAATATTTAGAAAATTCAGCTTTTGAAAACAATCAAAAAGAATTGCAGTTATTATTGCAATATTGCAGTTAGGTTTTTTAATTGCTCATAAAGTTTAAGTCCTTAAACTTTAAGGTTTTCCTTAATTCTTAGATTTTTTTTTTTAAATAAGTGTGTTACATGTATAATTTTTTTTTATCCATTTATAGATTTTCGAAACTGTAATCAAATTAAAAGATTAAAAAAATAGATATTGCTCCTGTAGCAGGCAAAATACACTAATAACATATGCTGCCAATATGCAAATCTTCATTAGCAAAGCTAAAATTGTGACATTATTTACATTGAGGTAGAAACTCTAACGCTATAAAATATTTCATGGTTTAAAGGTGAGTTTAACCATAACAATAGAAAAAAAGATTCCGGGTAATGAATAAATCTGTTGATTGAGAATGTACCTTTTAGATAAATGCAGATCTAATTATCATATTTAATAGGATCTTTTGACGTGTTGATGTACATATGTACGTAGACACACAAACACAAACACACACACACACACACACACACACACAAAGTACATACATGCATACTTACACCCACCCACACAGTTATACATAATTTCATACACACATACACCGATACACTCATCCATACATAAGTTTATACTCACACACACACACACACACACACACACACACACACACACACACACACACAACCTTAAATAATTCAAGTCAAGTCAAGAAGCATAGTTTCACACATACACACACACACACACACACACACACACGTATACATAATTTCATACATGCATCCATACACACATCCATTCGTACAAACTTTGATACACACGCGCGCGCGCGCGCACATAAGTTTGTACTTAAATAAACCCACACACCCAGATGTTCATGTAAACCCACAAACATTTATATCCACCTTAAGTAAAATAATGTGTGTGTGTGTGTGTGTGTGTGTGTGTGTGTGTGTGTGTGTGTGTGTGTGTGTGTGATTGCACAGTACTTTTACCTGCAGTAGAACTGCGTCCCATCTTTGGCCAGATATCCATCATAATGGGCATGTAATAAATCTCCCTTCTTGGCTTTCTGGGTGCAGTTTTCCGGCAGGAACAGAACTTCGATCTGGACCTCATCACCTGATTCATCTGCACAAACCTGGTGAAGAAAGGAGCTGAGAGCCTGAAGGTAGAGAAGAAACAACAGAGAGAAGCGCTCAGACATCTTGAACATCTGTATGCGTGGCAAAAAATGTGACTGGGTTGCCAGATTAACCTAAAAGCAGCGTCCTTGAGCAAGCCCCAGCCCAATAACAAAAAAAGTATACTAAACAATAGAGGAATAACTAATAAAACAAATAAATAGAATTACATAACATTAACATTAGTTTTATATGGTACAGTGTATTTATCTTTTATTTTGTTTTTTAATTTAAACTACTGATACTCCCACATCATTGTTCCTAGGGGTCATTTTGCCTGTGTGTGGTGCAGGAAGTGTTGCGACACCAGACCATTACAGATGATAATGTTACATCTTTTTTTCTATTCCACAGGATAACGGGTAAACCTGAAGTGCATGACAGGGCATTAATTGGAAAAGGTGACGATCAATTGCATGACGCAATTACGCTCCCATACAAGCGCACAAACAATTTAGCCGTTGGTCCATATGTGTGTTTGTGTGTGTGTGTGTGTGTTTGGGCCTGCGTATTTATTTAAAAAAATTTAGTTATAAGACTTCAGTTATAGTTTTTTCACCTCTATAGACATAAAACAAAGTAATAATTAAAGTTTTATTTGTATAGCACTTTAAAAAAGCAGCTTTACAGAGATACAGAGGTTATAATGTTGGAATATACCATTTCAGTGCTTATAAGTTTGTTCTTT